>JAOEGS010000116.1:12140-82407 GCA_025447755.1 Corythornis vintsioides
CTTACCTGATAGCAGCAAAACTCTCAAGTATTAATTATTTGAATTCTATTTAATTCACACAACTAAATGAAGAGTGTGAAGCTGTGAAGAGATTTCGATAAGGTACTTTACACCTAGCTCTTGGTGAAGCATAGACCTTATCAGGAAAACACCACATGATCTCATATGCTTCTCCACAGGAGTGGTTCACTCTTGTAAGGACAGCATGATTGAAATAACCAAGAAAGAACACTGAAGTCTCCTCTCTTTGCCCAATACACTAGACATGCATTGGGAGGAGCAATGGAGAGTAATCAGAGGAACATACTGTCTGCTAGGGAAGAAATGTCTGACAAAGCAATACTTCTCAAATATTCAGCACTAAATAACTTCCACTGGAAGAGAATGAAAAAGTAACCTCACAACATGGTCAATGACAGAATACTTAGAGAGTTAAACCACTCTGTGAACAGAAAATGTATAAAACTACTAATGTGTTTAAAGTGCAGTTGTAATCAGGGCTTCTCACCTCCTCACAGGCACAGAGGGCATGGAATGAGCAGAGATGGTCCAAGGTGGAGGGGCATCTGTCCCAGGCATAAGGACCATGAATACCCGGTCCTGGGGACAATGTCAAGGATTTCCTGAGGCAAGCCTTTCACTTGGGTACTTAGAGAAAACAGCACCTGATTAGTCAAAGGAATAATTTATCTAGCAAACTTCTTTTTATTTTAATTTTGTTTGCCTCAAAATTGCATTCTCTGTCGCTGTTTAAGACAAGAGGTTTGATTTGTTTTTGCAGGATCAGTCAAAAAATATTATTCAAGTATTTATCATACCTCAAAATAAACTTTTATGTTGCATACTTGGAAATTTTAAAAAAAGCAACCAACACCTTGAACATCAGTAATTCTTACTACTGCTTTTGAAGGTTTCCAACCAATCCCATTGTTTAGTGAAACCACTGCAAGACACAGAAAAACGTGTTGTAAAACACCCCCTTTCCCACCTCACCAACTCCATGAGTGTCTCCCTTCCCCAAACAGGAAAGGACTGGAGTTGATGCCACACAGAAGCAGACTGCTGCATCATCTCGAGAGCATGCAGATAAAAAAGGCTGGTCATAAAAAGCAGCTTCAGTTCTCCCAGCACGTCCAGCAAAGCACCACCTGTATAACGAGCAGCAAATGTCTCAGGCTGGGGCAGTGGCTATTCATGTGTTCCTGGAGTCACAACCATTCCAAGAAGGACAAGAGGAAGAAAGACTTCCTTCCAAACACTGAAACTCATGTATTGGAACCTTTACTTTATTGTTACAAATTACCATTTTGAGAATAAGGTACAAAATGTGTCTTGATTGTGAAGGGCTTACTTGTCTGTGATGTGGCCTTTCATATGGAAATCAGGCCATAGTTCTTCCCTTGAACAAACCCCAGTGTTCCATTTACATGAAAATCTAGATTTACAGGCTCTAAAGAGGTAACTCATTCTGAAGTACAAGCCAGACTCGGGTGGTTGGTGATGGATCCACTGCCACCTCCCATTGATACACCCAGCTCTGGCAAACCTGCAGCTCCTGCTCTTCCAGGGTTTCTGCAAGTTCTTTAGACAAAAGTTCACCCAAAAAGGTTGCTAGAAATCAGCAGTGCACAGCTGGTGTCTTTTTCTGGTTTTGCTAAACAAGATCTGAAATTCCCAAAGTTTTTGGCTTTCCAGATACTGGGAAGATGAAATGCTGATGTCAGCTAACAGGAACCAGACCAGAATTGCCCAAACCATTCACTTCTGTGAGAGGAATGAACAATCAGCAACTCCTCAGAACAAAGGAGCATCATCCATGCCAAACTTCACACAATTCACATCTTCTCAGCACCTAGAATTTGACAAATACCTAACATCCTGATCTAAATGAGCACTGAACAGTGGGGAGCTGAGGATGTTGCTTCTAAAAATTCACATTAATGCTTCAGTTGGATAATACAATGCACATTCACAATAATCCTTTGCTCTCGTTGTTACAATGCATGCAAACCACAATGTCATTTTCACTCAAACTATTTTAGTCCTTTTTTTTTTTGTTTTTCTTTTCCTATAAACATCCATATCAGAGATTTTCTGGCATTTGATTATTTGCAGAAGTTTAGAGTCTGGAACTGACATATGAACACACCTGGGAGAAAGACCAGCACAGGGATATTCACATGGGAACAGCTATGGAGCATCTCCTGTCAATTAATGTCCTCTCCAAACAGAACAAGTGACCTGGGGAACCAGTTCCATGGCATGAAGAGCAAGGCATAGAATACAGTTTCAGGAGTAGTCAGCCAAGTTGTAATTAATGCAGACATCCCCAGATGTCACCCAGGGCAACACAAAGGCAGAAAAAAAATCCCCAACAGTGTAGCTCTACAAAGCTTTTGTCTGATGGTTTTAATTTTTAAGAGCATTAGCTACAAATGAGCTGACACACTTCAGCAATCCAGCAGCTGCCACCAGGTGACCAAGAAAGCCAGTGACCAGCACATGAAGTGACCTGTCCCTGGTGGAGAACCCATCCTTGTGCTTGCACACATCAGCAGGTCACACCGACTACATGCACACAGGTGTCTGCAGACTCAGACTGAACATGGACTGTACAATAAAAATAACAGACACTCTTTAGCCTGGATTTTGTTTGCATCTAACAGCTGCAGAGCTGAAGGACAGTAATTGTGTTGCAGAGTTAAATTGTAGTTGCTGAGTGTAAAACGTTGATGTTTGACCCTGTGGAATACAAATTAATTCTAAAGCACTGGTATGAAGGATGTATGAAATAAAAAGCTCTAGCAGGCAGCACTAGGCACTGTGTAGACTCACATATGTCTGAGGTGCCTGGATTCATTCTGTCATTTGTCTGTAGTTTTCAGGTGAATTTCTAAGAACCAGTACATTTTTCATCTTTTTTTTTTTTTTTCCCTTCACTACCATAATGACTTTACCTGTTGTTAAATATTCCCCAATTCTCTGTATACCCCCATAGTGGTTCAGATTGCAATTTGGTAGCCCCTCAGAAGTCTCTGAAACAAATCCATTCAGATCAGCTCTCTGCAGTATGAATGTTTAATCCCAGACTCATCAAACTCTGCAGCAAAATCCTGGCTGCTTTCTACAGTACTGAATGGAAATAGTCTAAAGTCAATGGAAAATGTCTGTTTATTCCAGCAAGGCAGACTCTAATACAATAGCCAGATGAGATTATTGGCACAGTAGGAAGTTTCTCACCTTTAGGCTCACTCTTGGAAACACACAGAGACTGCCAATGTTCACAGGGCATTTTTAGCATTGTTTAATTATAATCTGTAACAGGGGAAGTCCTGGGCTGGACTGGGGTAGGTGGGATGGAGACCTGCCATCTGCACGAGTCTGACTTGTCCAGCCTTAAGAGAAGGCTCAGGGAGAGCTGTTGCTTTCTACAGCTACCTGATGGGAGGATGTCCAGAAGACAGTCACACAGTGTGGAGAAGAGGCAATAACCACATACTGGAATTTAGGAAACTTTCATTAGAAAAAAAAATTACTGTCATAGTGGTGAAACCCTGCCCAGATTGGTTGCAGGAGCCTCTTTTGAACAGGGGTTTGGACAAGATACCTGCAGTAAGTTACTTCCAGCCCTGGCAATTCTCTGCTGCTTCAACAATATGAGCCCCCTACTACAGGCCTAGAAACACTTTCAGGCTTGTCAGATTGCAGTGATGCTCATTTGATCAGAAATAGGAAGGCAAAAGGAAGATGCAGAGAGAAGAAAAATGCCTGAAGTGAGAAGAGAATTTCCTCAGACCAAGACAAAAAAAGTAAGTAAAACTGCAGAGCTCTTTATACATGAAAGATGAGCTTCTCACTTCACATCTCAACACCAGTGAGCTACCCTTGCCACTGTCTCCAGGAAACTTACTGCAGTTTCTGCTGATGCAGGTGGAAATCACATAAAGTCAATGGAATTTTCCAAACTTTTCCATAAAGCATCACCCTCACAGCATGCCACTGGCACTCTGCCTCAGCAGTGTTCAACACTTCAGGTCTCACTGTAAAAGCTTATGCATGCTATAATTTTGATGTCTGTATTTGTAATTCAGCCCCAGGTGATGCTTAGAAGGCACTGCTGCATTCAGCAAATGTTGGCTTTGGGTTTTTTTTAAGGCACTATACATGTATTTTGCCAAGGACATTTGAAATTTTACAAGCTACTTATCCTTTCAGAAGTATCTGATCTGTTCATTTATTCCCTACCTGAAATCATAATCATCCCATGGTGCATAATCATGCCAGCAGCAACCAACTGATTTCACAGATGATTCTTTCAGTCGAGGAATAAGCAGGAGATGATGAAACCTGCAGGGAAAGAAACATCTTTGAAAACTTTCCCCCATCCCAAGCTAAAAACAGATCAGCAGGCAGACGAAGAATTTCCAGAGTTTTTCTGAGAAGCAAATAGACAAATGCTAGTCCTAGAGAAATAATGAAGTATCTGGACAATCTGAGGATCAAGAGAGTTGCTCACCAGATGCCTGCCTGAACAGAATGAAATGTTGAGTTACACTGAAGTCCTCTCTTCTAATTTTCATGGACCAAAAGTCATGTTTCTGCAGATCTGCCAGGAGAGCTAAGGCTTCATGGGCACCACCCTCAGGTGCATGTCACACACAACTGAACAGTCAGCATAACCCCACGTACCACTGCCATTCCCCATGGCAGATGAGACAGATCTTGGCAGATCATGGCAGATCTTCAGAACACCATTTAACACAACTATGTTGTGTTTTCCACTAGGTGGAAATAAAGTTGGATCGGAGCCTAATCCACACATGGGCCCCAGGTAGTGGAGGCAGCTGAGATAGTCTCTTCCCATACTATCTTCTCTTGCTCTCCTAAGACACCACACTCTGCAATTCTGCTCATTGCACTGACTGACTCAGGAACACAAGGAGCAGGTGCTTTGTGGTGCCAGCCTAACACATTGGCTCTTCAGCTGAGATGTGCCACAGCCACTTCCACGCGAGGTCAATTGCACCTATAATTAATTTACACAAGCCAAGCCCTCAGCTGCCACTTTCTGCAGCCTTGTGAATGCACAGCCTGCACAAAACTCTATTGGTAATTAATTTGTCAAGCAAATGCTAGGGAAGAACAACACTGGTAATTTATACCATAGATATTCAAATGAAACATCTTGCCTGAGTAATTTAATGTCAGAAAGAAGAACAGCAGCAAAGCAGAACAAAGAATTGGAGTCTTCCACCAGCTACTTCTTGCAGTGACAGTACTGTGATGTGTTATGAGCCAAAATCAGACACAGTGAAAACACACAGCCCTTCACTGGACTCCCCGGGGAGATCTGGGCATTCAAAATGGTTGTGAAATGATAGATGCACATCCTATGTACAGAGACTCTGAGGTGATGGAGGGTGCTAGAATTCAACCAGAAAAGAGCCATATGGAAACACTGTCTGTTAGCCCTGAAGGGAAGATACAGATCAGCTACTGCAAATGTACATTGCATTCTAGTTCTTTGCAAAAAAAGCAGGATTGGCCACTCCACACCCTCCTTATCCTACTCTTAGTACTGTCAGAGGTGTTGGACCCTCACCATGTGTTATCAGCAGTCCTCTCCACAACAGAACTGACTGTAGTTGTTACTGGTTTGTGTGTGACATAGAATTTCACTTCTAAAAAATGCAGCTTTGCTGCTGCTCAGCACCTCATCTCTGCTGCAGTGAGTTTGGAAGCCTTGAGAAAATTGCAGAATTTCTGATCTTGAATAAAACCCAATCAGAAAACCAGCTGTTCCAGAGTCCTGTCCTGCAAAACCAGAGACTTCTACCAGCAGCTGTCAGTGTTCCTGGCCAACTGACCTAAAGAAACTGAAATGTCTCAGTCCAGAATCCCACACAATGTTTCTCAGTTTCCATTGCCTGGAAGCTCTCTCCTTAGCAGTCAAGCAGGAGGGGAGAAGAAGGAATTCTCTTCGGTGGCAGAAGGTGGGTAAAGCATTTCAAACCCTGCCTGGATTTTCTTGTGAGTCAGCTGGAACTGATGCATGTGTGATGGAAATGTGACAGTCCTGATGTGATTACCAACTACCAGTGGAAAAGCTTTTCAAAATCTCCTATGGGAATGTTACAGAGGTGCTGCAGCTAACTATTCACATGTGTATGAGGGGTAGGACCAACCTGCTATTTGTTTAATGAAAATTGTATTTACTCACACTTGGATTAGTCTTTTACCATCTCAAGAGAGAAAGTTTTAGTTGGTAGCTGTTGGGAAGCATGAAAATCCTCTCAGTGGCCATAAAAACAAGCTACATGTCCATGAAGTTATCGCCCAATTAGAAATGCAGCACAGGGACTGCCAAACCACCAGTTGGCTAATGCTTCAAAACCAAAGACAAACAGCAAATTACAATTCAGGGAGGAAGGAGACTGCTTCTAAAGCAGAGTAATCATACCCTGGACTCCACATAGAAATTGTTTGATGGTTTTCAGCTGTAAAAATATGCTAATAGGTTCAATAAACAAAGAGAAAAAAGACTGAAACAATGATGAATACCAATAAAATAGCTCAGTGAAGCAAAGATGTTTCCACATGGCAGCCAAACATGAGCTAGGAAGCACTGTGATGTCTCTTCTGAATACAAAGAAAGAAGCAAGTGTCCAGCAGCAGACCCTGGAGCTGTACTTACACAGGGAGAACTCACTATTTGTGAGGGGCAAGGATTGTGAGGTGGAAGCTCAAGAAGACAAGAACCAGAAATGTCATTGCTGTATACTTCAAGACAGAGCATACCAACAGCAGAGGACAGAAAAAGAGAGGACCTGCACTTGAAAATTTTAATTATCTTTTCACCAGAAAGTCAGACTGGCCAGGCACTGCCACTGGGTTGTATTAAAGTATCATCTTGATGCTCACATTCTCCTCAGACCACACTTGCAGAGTCACTGTACAGGCAGCAACAGCTTTCAGGGTATGCAATGGCAAGTCAGCAACACAATAGCTGTGGAGGTGGGTCACTTCGTTTTAAGTGGATTTCAAAAGAGGGATGGTTCCAGGAACAATGGCTTGGATGCTTTACTAGTGTTGTGTTAGTTTAGTTACACAAACATAGGTTTGTTACTTCAAGTCACAGATCAGAGCTGCACAGCCTTTGGTGTGGATAAAAGGTCCATGTAAGTGTCTAGCAGACAACCACTGATGTTATTTTGTTTACCTTCTGGAAACTGCACCTTTCTTTTTGATAGAACATAGATCTTGTCTGAAAAGCAATCACAGGTCAAGCTGGTGCTTTGAGATGTACATTGTACTAACAAAAATAGGCTACAAAAGCTGAAAATTACTACAGAGCTTCAGAGAACAAGGTCAGATTGTTAGATGGGTCCCATTGGACATGGGAAAAAGGGGTCACATGCTGCATGGAATCACAAAGGTTTCAGTTGTGAGGAATTGAGAAAGGGGCAGCACTTCAGAGGTACTTGTTCCTTTTTGTTATTATTAGTATGTTGGGGTTTTTTAATGTTAATGTGAGTAGCTGCCCATGTGTAAGGCTGGTCTTAATGCAGAACAGCCTACAGCAGCAGTTTCTATTGTGCTAGCACCTGTCAGATACTCTGCCTTGGTCAGGAAGGACACTGTCCTTGAAAAGGAAAGGAGTAACTTAGTGAAGAAATACTTGTTCAGTTACAGGACTGACATAAAACAGTTTTGAAAACATTACTGATATGTGGACTTTCCCATTTGTCATGCAGCAGAAGATCAAAACAGGTCATCCTAGGAACCATCTTCCACCCAGCTACTGCACCAGCTACTAGCAAAGTGCTTCTTCCTTCTCTCCTCCTGCTGCTGGTCTCTTACTGGTCATTTCTGTTTCCCTCACAATCCTTATGCTGCAGCTCCCTGTAAGAATGAAGCTGTTCCATCAAATCTTTGTGCAGAATACTGGGCACTTGTGCTGTCCTTCTTGAGTGCAAGATAGATGCACTTCTTTCTTGTGCTGCCAAGCTCAAAGGAAGAATGCCTCATGGGGTAACCTTCATCATTTATATACAGCACAAATTATGGACAAACCTGAAACCCCACTGTGTGCCTTTGAAAAATGATGACAAGAGGCAAAATTCCTAGATCAAATATTGGGACACTACACAATTTGGCCAAATTACTTCAATCACTGAGGTCCATATGTAATCTTTTATAATCTAGGACAGAATATCTCATATCTTTGAAACCCTGACAGGAAATCTCTGCTTGCTTGCTTTTCTTCTCATTATTCAAAAGTTCAGCCTGAGAAGTACTTGTGAAAACATGAAGCAGTTTGTCAACTGTACAATATTCTTCTTGTAGTATTGCAAAGAGGTGACAACTCCGTGTAGTTTAATGCTGTAGAGCATAAAAGACTCAAAGGGGAAAGTCAGACTAGTTTTTTTTTGTTAATAGGTTGCTTTTGCTTGCTCTTTAGGACAGGAACTAGTCAGAGTAGTTTTGCCAGATGCATCTAACATTAAAATCAGAGGAAAAATTAGTAGCAGAGATAGTAAGAGGGAACAGCTGATTGATGAGCTGCACTCTTATCTAGCTTTTAATGATTCTGTGACTAACAGAACATCTCAAGCACTGCACAAAGTACCTCTATGTAGTAATTTTACAGCATATAGACCTCAGATGCTCAGTTTTCTTCTCCAACCCCACTTTATAGCTGTCTGCACAGGTAAATGGACAGTCCATAGATATCCATGCTGCAATAGTTTTTATTTTTAATCATTTTGCTGGAGTTCTTCCTATGAAGTGGAGTGATGGGAATGTAGTCCTTTGTTAAACAGTGGTTACAATTTCTATGTCACTGAACCAGTCCCTCTAACAGGCAAAAAAAAAAAAATCTCACAAAAGGAGATCTGTCAGAGATCTACTGCAAGCTTGAAGTACACTGGCTAGAAAGGTGTTGAACACTAGATGGCAATATGCCTTTGCAAAATACTCCTCTGAGGTGCCTGCACATATAGGCAAATATTTCCCCAACTATTATACTATCTCTTAGTTCTTGTGTAGATTTAGGCATACAGTTTTTATTTGGTTTGCAAGAAAATGAATTTTCCTTTCATGCTATTACATTTTTCATATTGCTTGCTTTAGACAATGCTCTGGAGCTGACCAAACAGAAGAGATTGTAATTTAACTGAAGTGTGGCATGAATTACTATTCAGTGTGTGTGAAAAACATGAAATCACATGATGAGCACTGACCAATTCTATCACACTTGGTGAGATGCAGTTCAAAAGAAAGCTTATTTTGAGGGCTGCCAGCTTGTGTCTGCTGATGTCAGTCAGAACATGACATACCCAAGCTTCCTTTGGGTGGCACTTCCTCAGTTACCTGAAGCACTAACCTTGGCAATCCATGACATGCTGCTGACCAAAATGCCACCTCTCCTGAAGGCCAGGTCAGTTATGCAGGTGGAGCAGCCTGGATGGCACTGCAGTGATGCCAAGTGTGCTGGCTGGAATGCCTGTGCTTAGCATAGTGCTTTCCCAAACTCCTTGGAAAGCCCAACAGGTTATAAATCAAACCTATAAGCCCACACTTTGCAAAACAAAATCCACATTCTAATTATCAACTAAGCTGCTAATTAAAGGGTTGCTTGGTTGTTTCCAAGAATGATCAGTACTTGAGGGCAATGTTAACCTGTCTCAGCCATGGCAGCAGCTCAGAAAGGCCTTGGCCAAGTCTCTGCATGACTTCAAGCCCATCTTCCTTCTACTGGAACTTCTCTATGAAATTGGGTCCTTCCAGTCCCACACACACCTTTCTGTCCCTCCCACCAGATCAGTAAATAACTGATCCCAAAGTAAAGCAACAGTTTAACAGTATGGTTAACTGCCAGTAACCTGCATGTTAGCTGTCAGTAACATACTGCCCTCTGGATAGTTTATCCCATATTTCTGCAAAAGGAACTTTTACATCTTTTTGGGATTTTATGAATGTGTTTGTAACACATGTCCATGTTGCAAAACATGGACAACAAACACAGGATTAGAGCAGGTAAGAAAATAGAACATCTTTTCCAGGTAGTTAGTAGAGGCAGATCAAAATACCCAACAGAACAAGTGGAATGTCAGTTATAAATTAAGTGGAAGTCTGCAAAGCACCTCAATTTCTATCACCCAGATATGCAATAGTTAATTTAGTTTGATTTTATGTGAAAGAAACTGGGTATATGGCCTAAAGCAAAAATACACAGTTTGCTTCTAACAACCATATTAATAATGAAAATTTCACTGATAAAAGTCCTATTAGAAATGCCAAGGAGAGCTGTGAAGTACCTGCAGCCTAGTTAGAAGATGGAGACTCCCTTTTTACAAGGAGTCACATGGAAAAGGCAAGGATTAATAGGTACAAGTTACTCCTGGGGAGAATCCAATTGGACTCCAGAAGAAAATTTCCAGTGAGACAATGGAATAATCTTCCAAGGGAGATTCCCCTACACTGGGCATTTTTACAACTTAGCTTGACAGGGTGCTGGGACATCTCTATATGTAGTTGAGCTTAAAAGGTTGGACTAGATGATCCCTGAGATCCCTTCCAACCACTGTTCTATGATTTGATGATTCTACAATACTAACAGACACAGTGCAGTGACATAAAACCACAGCCTTCCATTGTAACAGTGCTGACAGTTTCATTCAGAAAATGTCTGTGGCAATATTTAATCAATCACCAGCCTCTCAAGGAAACACTTGGTTAAAAGAGATTTGCAACATGCCATGCTAGTATGCCTATGTCCTGACATAAACCACTTCATTGATTAACAACAGCAAAAGTAACCAAAAAATCCATTAATCCAAAGGGGATGAAGAGGATAGTAGCAGGGGAACAGAATGGAAGTGGGGGGATAATAGCTCTGAAGCAAGCAGCTGATTTACTAACTCTTCACTTCTAATTCAGGATTACAGTACCAAAACCTAAACTGTCCACATGGGCAGATGATGCTCATGACCAGCAAGATCCAGTACTTATGAAAAATAGATGGCTTATATTTGACCTTATAAAAATCAGCTTTTTATAAAGGACTTTTGTTTTATTCCAACAGAAATACAGAAAGTTATTGAAAGAACACTTCTTCCCTCCAATGTATTTGCATTTCAAATCTTGCAGCATTGTGCTAGGGCAGGATCAGGAATCATTCCAGCTGAGCAGAACAATTGCTTTAATCATAGTTATTGTAGCCTACCTCAAAGTTAAACATAATTATTAAAATTTGAAGAAAACAGCAACCCAAACCCCTCAGGTATTGTAAGGTGCACGAGGACAATGGCTTGACGCTCCATTACACACAGGGAGGTGGTTGTTTGGACTTATGTCAGCTCCTGGATGAAACACTCCTGGTTTCTGACCAAGCTAGACAGCTGGGATTATGGTTGGCTGGAAGAAAATGTTCTTTTCCTCCAGTATGAGAAGTATCTCACCTCTCATTGTCAAGAAACCACGATCCTGTCAGTCCCATACAGCTCATTAGTAAGTCTAAATGACTAGATAGTCATTTCATCTCTTTTTGCATCACCACTGGGATACAATCTTTTAATAAAGATTCTTCACCAGAACAGGTGAAGGAAATGGATTTAACATCCTCCTTTTTGTGTATTTTGAAGTCCATGTAAATCAGCACAATTCTAGAAAAGATAAAGAGCTAATCCAACTCATACCAAATGAGGACCTGGAGCAGCAGAAGCACATAGCCCAAATACAGCCACAAAATGCAGAAGATCAGAAGGCACTGAGAAGAAGATTGGTGTCAACCTCAAGGGAGATACATATGGACTCAGACTGACATCACGAGTGAGCCTTTGAACCCATGCAGACGCAACTACCTACACTGCTGAGTGGCCTTAGAACAGCCACAGCCCCACTCCTTGCAAGTCAAACACCAACTGCTGTCTCCCCTTTTCTGCTGCCATTCAAGGAAGGATCAGAGACTGTGAGGCAGAAGTTGATGGCTCCTGCCAGTGGCAGCAAGAACATCCTGCACAGCTCTTTAGGGCCCCTCTCACCACTGCAGTTTACTCTATTTGCCAGGGGAAGATGCTCCATTTTGTTCCTGCTCCTGAGAGGATCTGACCCAGCTCCTGAGGACAGCTGAACATGCCCCTGACTAAGTCTTAAATCGGGCTGAAAGGCCACTGTGTGCCAGCACTGAAATGGTTAACATAAATGGGGGCAGATTCTTTTGGAGGTGGGGTAAAGTGTCCCTGTGACACAGCCATGGTGACATGACAGGCCTTTGTTTTCCTCACATAAAGGACCAAAGAGGTCTATGTTAAGCACTAGCCAAACAGAGGCAGCTGACACCCACCTATTTAGATACTAAGCAAGTGACTTGGAGTTGAAATATTTTTGTTCTGGCTGTTGGTTTATTGCATCTGAATGAATGGTACCCTCACTTTTCTTTATTGTTTAATCACAGCGTGCAAGCAAGAGACAAACAGGTACACCCTAAAACAGAGGAAACATTTCACTTGTTTATGGTGCCTTCCCTAAACAATGTCAAAGATCCAGCAGCATTTCTTAACACACTGACTTTTCAGATATCACCACACAGGACACAGCAGAAAGCTGCACTTTTACTTGCTTAGTAATATTATATTTATCACTATCCCATAAAGATTTCATTAATTTTATGGGTAAACATAAAGGCCTATGATCTACACCTCCCATATTTTCCTTTGTACCTCCAAGGCAGTGAGGGAGGGTCATTTATTGTCTTTATTATTATCCCTTCCTCTTCCCCCTGTTTGAACACAGGCTGCAGGTGTACTAAAGGACCAGTTACCTTGACTTTGAAAGCAGATAGAATTTTCACACCTCTTACCACCTGCAACAAGGGACTTCTGCAGGTATGAGTCAGCTGCCAAGAAAGCTCCACGTCCCACTCTCCAGCATTTCAGCCTCAGGAACACACAGCACACTCTTTCACTCTCCCTCTATGACCTTCAGTGGGAACAGACTTAACCAATGTGGTGTACTTTAAAATAACTCCAGTCCTTTTTGTGTCTCTTCCCACAGAATTAGCAGCACCAAGACCAGATCAAAGGAACCAAGTATCAGTTATTACACTGGTATTTTGTCATCTCCAAAGTGAGAGTAATTTCACCTTCCTCGTTAATGAGATCTCACAGAAAGTGTGAGGCAAAGGGTGCTGGAAAAGAATAAAGTTGACCCTTTCTGCTCCTGTGTATCTGCTGCCCTTCCAGATGTGTCTACAGGATCTGAACAAACTGAATGGAGCCTTCTGATTCTGATCACTTGCCTTATTTTTCCCAGCATTACCAGTTGGTCTAATTAAAAATGTTGCCTTGCAGAGCAGTGTATTTTGGGGGGGGGGTGTCTGATGTCATGTCCTCTAGAAACAGCAAAACACAGTCTCTTCAAAAAGATTTATGAGGTATGACAGCCCGAGAGGCAGGAAAATGCTCAGGGTGTCAATAGCTTTAATCAGTTGACCCACACCTCCCCCAGGTCCCTCTTCTGAAAAAAAAAAAATCAAAAATCAGAATTTTCATTCTCAGTAACAGTAGGTAGCTCCCTGTATTCTCCCATTTCTGCATCAGTGCACTGGACTTGTCAGGCACAGAAGCAGAAATGACAGATGAACCATCTTGCACTGAGAGAGCCTGACCTCTGAGTGTTTCACAGAGGAATCTCTTTAGCTCTGACAGATGTGAAAGATACGGGGCTGTGGCTTCAGGAAAGAGAACTGATCCCTCTAGACAAGCCTGTACCTAACAATTACAGAGGAAAGGTTTGTTATTTGTGCATTAAACTAGCCTGAGATTATATAAACTTTTTGAGCAGCAGAACGATTTTTTTTCAGTATTTTTTTTTTATTTCTTACATAGAGAGCTTTAGCTCTCTTTAGCATCCTCCATTTTTCCATATTAACAGGGCTTTCTTTAACACATGACTGTGACTGAACATAGACCAATAATCTTGTAAAATCAATCCTGTCTCTTGCAACACTGCCTCTGAGCTAGATTTTTTATTTAAAATCTACTGGGGGAATGACAGAAACTACCCTTGATTCATGCAGGCTGTGATAATAAGAGCATGTGCAGCAGGAGTAATCTGAAAAAATAAATAATTACCTAACTGTGTGAAATCCTGGGGGATAGTTGTCCTGGTTTGAGTGAGAACAGAACTAAACCTGTTCAGTGATTTTACTTTTCAGCTCAGTTCTAACTAACTGCCCTGTCTGCAGTCAGCAGCCTGTTCTCACAGACAGTGTCTGCTCTGGCAGTTGAAATACCTGATGTTTAGAGTCAGTACCAAGGGTTGGGGTGCAGAAAGTGAAAGGCTGCACCTGCAGGGAGGACAGGACAGGTGACCCCAAAGTACCCAAGGAGGTATCCATCCCATATATGTCCTATTCAGTATAAAGCTGAGGGATCAGGAGGGTCTTTGCTCAGCTTGGCAGAGCATCCAAGGAGGACTCTGTCTGTTCTGCCTTCAATCCCAATCTGTGTGTCCTGAATCCTGTATCAGAATCCAGCTCCTGTACACAGCTCCCCTCTGCTGCTGGGCCCAGTCTGGGACTCTCCCAGTGCTGCTCCACAGCACCAGTGATGGCAGTGATGTAACTGCCATCAGGGGCTGGGTTCCATACTGGCTGTGTTCATATTTGTATGTATTCCATTTATTATTATTTTCATTGAAGCTGTTCTAGTTTCCTTTTCTAATTGCTGAGTCTCTCTCCCTCTGAGGAGAGAAGGGGTTAACAGAGAGTGTCTGTTATAGGTCTAAGGGCCTCATTCTGAAAAATAGTGGCAGGTGCTTTGCCACTAGAGATGGAATCCATCTATTGTAGAGCTGAAAAGTTAATTCTTTAATTAATTTTCAATGTCTTTATGTTTTTTGCAGTGAATTTATGTTCAGCCCTGCTCCTGTGCAACAGAACTTGCTGCTGTTTACTCCTCCTCCAGACCACAGCCAAATCCAAACCACACTCCTCATTGCACAGGTGCCCTGCAAAGCACTATCTCAAGAAGGGGAAAAGGGAGGAGGAGGGAGGTTTGCAGCCCACTCTGGGACTCCACGGGGCACAACTGGCTCCTCCCCTCTCAGCCACATATCTACGGTATTGCCAAGTGCAGCCAAGGACCTGGGTGTGCAAAGAGCTGAAAGCTGCCCTCAGGATGAGAGCAAGACAGCTGCTGTGTGGAATCTGGAGTCTCTGTTTCCTCTTCTGCCTTTTCTGCATCCTCCTTCACCAAACCACAGCGAAAAGAAAACTGAAGTTTGTGACCATAGTAAGTAGACAGTTCAGGAGGATTTCTTCACAAACTTTCACTCACTGCTCTTTTTGAACTCTAGGGGAGGGGGCACTTTTTTGAATATTTGAGTGTTTCCTGCATACTCAAAATTCACAATTGCATTGTACAAAAATATCCTCAGTTTTAAATAAGATTTTAGAATTTAGTCTCCTTCGTGCAGTCTTAAATGGACTTGCCAAACAATGCCTTTTTTTATAGCACTAGGAGAGGGATCACACAGGACTTGTTTTTAAATTGTAAAAGAGGAATTCATAACTAAATATCAGCTGTGCAAAAACCCTCTTTGCCATGGAAGAGTTTCCACTTTTTCAGTGGTTTCAATGGATTAATTTGCAAAACAAATTTCATTATGTGAAACAAATAAGTGCACAAGGCATTGAATAAGCAACACAGAACCAGTGCTGTGAAACTAATGCTCTTTGCAATGACTGTGACATACTGTTTGTTTGCAGGAAGCTTAAATCTTGTTCTGAACACCATTCATCCTTGTACTCATTTATATACTTTTTCTGCTGCATTTTCCATTTTATTTCTCCCTATTTGGATTAAGAATAAAATGATTCTTAGATTAAAAAATAAAAAAGATGTGGTGCTATAACTTTAAAATTACATGACACCTATCTAGAGGAAATTTGCAGCAATTACATTATTTTTTTTCCTTCTGAAGTCCCAGTTAGTCCTACCAAAATATTAATGTTTTACTATTTCTGGAAAATTACTGACATGCTTCTGTCTGTTTTCTGTTTAGTTAATGTTATGATCTGTATCTCCTAAAATATATAAAACCACTTGAAAATATAGCAAGATATTTATAGTTTTTATAACTTGCAAAAAGTTACTTGACCTAATTACTTAGGAAAAAAAGAAGAATTATATTTGTCTAAATAAGTCAAACAGGTACTGTAGCTGTCTAGACGCAAGAAAACCCCCATGAATAGATGTAACATCTGTCAGATACAGTATTCACCATCATTTGCATATTCCTTGTGACTCAGTTATACCCATCACCAAAATCCCAGGAACACAGAGGGAATTCCATCTATTTTATCAGGTATTTCGCCATGGTCATCACACCCCCCAGGAGTTTTTTCCAACTGAGAAGCACAAAGAAGCTGTGAGGGAGCAGGGATATGGACAGCTCACCAAGGTGCGTCAGCTTACCTGGGCCAGCTACTGCAAGGTTGGAATGTGCTCTCTTGATATTTAGGGTTTGGAACTTTGTTTTCACTTAGGGGAAGCCCATATTAAATTGCCAAACACAACTCTCCAAAATGGCAGCCAAAAAATTACTGTGAAGCTACAGCTATGAGCAGTCACTGAGTTTAAATGACAGTGATTCAATAGTTGAATGTATATTTCGTTATATATATATGTTATATACAAAAAATATATTTCAATTTAGTTAAGAAACACCAAGTACAAGATGATGATATTGAGACCACTACAGGATCATTGCATGTGATACTCATGTTAGTTTGCAAAATTATGTTAATAATAAGTAATGGAAAATGTTCAGCATAGAGCTACTAGAGTGCTGAGGCTGGAAAAGCCATTTTGCTGGGAGAATAGAGAATTGTCATCTATTTAGTTTAACATAGAGATTAAGCCACTTGATTCCATCTTAGTGATTATTAGGGAATAAGATCTATAATGGTAAAGAATGAATCATTTGAAAGGGTAACTAGATCCAGTGGCTGAAAGCTGGGGACATAATCAGGTGAGAACCAAGAATTAAGCATTTCAGACTGTTGATAATACTGTTGCAGCAACGTATTGAATGCTGGAGGACTGCTACTTGAAGTCTATTCAAGATTTTCTGTTTTCCTGAAAAAAAAGATCTTGTGCAGCCTCTATACAGAACCCCTGGTGATACTCTGCAGGTGCAGGTCCTGGACGTGCCTCCATGGACAGGTGGTTGCTCTGTCTGCACTCCCAGCTCATGAGCTGTGAGCCAACAACAGAGCAGGAACTAGATAGATGGTGCTGGGACATCTCTCTGCCTGCCCCTCAGCCAGTCCTACTGGTGTGGGTAACCATACACTGCATTCTGAGCAGCAGAATCCAAAGCCATGTCTCTCAGACTTAAATCATATTATCCAACACCATCAACACAGCAGCTTCACTGCCTGCTTGCTCCTGTCTTCTTTCCTCCTTCACTCTAGGGATGAAAAAAACTCCTTATCAAAGTAATATGAAATATTACCTCCTTTTTTGTTTGTAGGAATGGATGCATAGCACAGTTCTTGAGGCTCTGACTCTGCTCTGTTGCTTCCACAGCTTGGCATACAGCACCAGTACGAGCTTGGCCAGTACCTGCGGAGGAGATACTCCTATTTCCTCAGTGCTGTGTACAAGCAGCATGAGGCAAGTACTGGAAGAAATTTGGGAGGGAGGATGTTTTTCCTGGGTGTTAATGGGACTTCTTGAATGCATGGCAGTCAGAAGCTGCTGTGGTTGGAGACAATACCCATCAAATGCAATGTCATTTCAACATATCCCTGAATCTGTGGCTCAGCTTATATTCTGACTGATGGTTAACTGAAAACCATGGGAAAGGCATTTTAGGCTGTATATCAGGTTCAGCCCTATTCCAGCTTCACTCTTTCTCCCTCTCCTTTTTTCTCATGGTCTGTCTTCACTCCATTTTGATGACAGCTTCCCCAGCACAGCACCATTCCCCTTCTTTCTCATCAAGAGGGAAAAAAACTAAGAGGAGAAATGACCTTCCAAAACTACTTCTTTTTTCTTACCCCAGATTTATGTTCGAAGCACTGACTGTGATCACACACTTATGAGTGCTCAGGCAAGTCTTGCTGGGCTGTACCCACCAACACAGGACCAAATGTGGAACCCCAGAATCCCTTGGCAGCCAATTCCAGTTCACACAGTGCCACTGTCACATGATAATGTGAGTATAAACTAGGGGCATTTGCTTTTCCTTAATCATCAGTAAAACACCTAGGATGTCAGATGAAGGGGCAGGGAAAAGGGCAAAGTAAAGGCAATAAAAAGTACATTATGTTACAAGCATTGTGCAGAAAGGCCTAATAAGCTGAGTACAAATATTATCAAGAGTTTCCACAGGAATGGACTTACATATCAGAAACCTGGAGTTAACAAAAGGAAGGAAAGCAGAAGAAAAAGTAGTGAAAAAGAATTAACCTGTAATGTGAGCAAATCACTATAGAAGTAGATTGTATCTACTTGTCCTTGAGGGGAGAGCTGGGCAGGTGAGTGGGGCTGGAGTTCCCCATTTGTGGAAAACCTGTGGTAAAAAAGTGAGGAGAGATCAGGATTGCACAGACTGAGTCCCAGTCTGGGAGGGGAGGTTTGCAGGTCACACAAGATAAATTGTGTGGGCTCACAAGTCTAGGCAATGTGGTCTGTGCTGACACAGGAATCAGGTTCAATAGGCTGTGGAGCAATGGTTCTCACCTTGGGTGATGAGAGTGTGAAGATGGAGGATATGGAGACACAGCCTGGCACTGAGGCAGGAGCTGCTTCTGACACTGGCACAGAGAGTGGTAGCCCAGCAAACAGTCAGGATCACCACCACTAGCAGACTCAGCAAGCAGCTGCTGCACCTCACTCACACCTAGGAGAGTAAGTTTATTCAAAGCAATCATCTAGTCATGAACACATGCACATTTTTCTATCTTCTTCAACGATCTGGGTTTCAACTCTATTCAACCTCACTCCATATACAGTCTAAGCTTGAGACCACACATATACCCAGTACCCAAAACAACTGTCCATCTTTTATTGGTGAAGCCATGCTGGCCATGAACCTACAGTTATAACTCAGAAATACTTTTCCACCTTCTGGAACAGACAGATATTTCTAAAAAGACTGAGGAAATGCTGTGAATCTTTCCAAGCTAATTATCCCTTCAGGACTCTCAAGTTCTTTTAAAGGTCTTTTAGCTGTGGGTCTATATAGATAGAGCTTTATTACTGGAAAAGGGCAAAAAACATATTAGAGAAAATCAGTAAGAATATCTCAGTGTCAAATTTTGGTTTAATTTTTTTTTTTGACACAGAAAAATTCAAACAGAATAAACTCAGATTAGCTGAGATAAATGAATTAACAGATTCTTGTTATCTTAGTCAGATGTAACCTTTAACTTTCACCTGTAATGAATGAATGATAAAACTGAGTTATAGGAACCTTACAAGTTCCTGTGATTTAACTGAAATAAATGAAGCTGTGGTAAATCCACTTAACACAGGTGACTATGCACAGAGACTCTTATTGCAGTCCAGCTGCTGCCTGGCAATTTGTTGCAAAAGAGGTGAGTGTGTGTTTAAAGAAAGACTTAAGAGAATGAGTGAGATCATCCCTGGGGAAGGAAGCCAAGCACAAAGCAGTTCAGGAGGGTTAGTGTCAATCTTCTGTCAAGGGACAAACTTCACCTGCTGTAAATGAATCCTTTAACTTTGAAGTACTGCAGCTATTACTCCTCTGAACATGTAAAGATTATTTTGTAAGTAGTCACCAGTGTGACTCTTACAGGCCTGAAGATGAACATCCTTGAAAACTACACTCCCAAATTATTTTTCAGCTTGTCCTAACTAGTGCAGCCAATCAGACCAACACTGCTGCACGGGTACAGGGAACTGCAGAACAGGAAGACTTTGCCTAACCAGTGTTTTGCAATTTTCAGTTGCTACACTTACCCTTCTCACACTGCCCAAAATACAATGAGCTTCTGAGAGAAACCTTTGCAACGAGGGATTTCCAAAGGCAACTCAAGAAGTACAGGGTAAAGTATTTTCAGTTCTGGAAATCTAATTAAATTGGATAAAACTTTTTATTTATATTTATTTCTATTTAATTAAAATGTACCACTTCTGTCACAATTATCTAACAGGTAGGTTTAAAAAATGGCAGCCAACGTGCTCCTTCCAGATCTCCAATCTTCACAGTGGGTGCAGATAACATATCCAAAAAACAATGACACCACTATAGATCCAGCCAGACTGGGCTATTCCCAGCAACTGAAAATTGAAAAGATAAATTATCGATTACCTTGCAAAAAAATCAGCCCACCTACTTTCTACGTGAGCAGACATAACAAAAACCCAGATCAAATCAGTGCCAACACCTCTCCAATCCCTCCAGTGCCTCTCTCTGCTACTCCCATGTCACGCAACTCCTCTGACGTCTCTGGCTGAGCAACTCTCTCTAGTTCAGGTTCCTCTTCCACCACAAAACCCTCACAGCTCAATCCCCAGATTTTCAGTAGCAGCTCAGTGATTTCCCCAAGTGCCTGTTCATGTTTCACACCCAAAGTTTCCGTGCAGGTGCCCACTCCTGTTCTGTTCTTGCTGCTGTAAGCAACCCTTTCCTTCCTTTCTCCACCATCCAAATCTTTGCTGTGTCATCACTTGTCTGTTCCACTGCAACCTTCTTCTTCAAGAGTTTATTCACACTGGCACTATCAAAATTCTCTTACCAGTAGGCAATGGTTCATTGCTTAAGTGCAAAGACTAGCTCGTTTCTAAAGCCTGCTATGTACTAGTATGGTAGAAATTATGTGAAAATGCCCTGTGTACTATAAGTTTGGGGTTTTTCTGTATTCCAGACATTTCTGAAGTTCTTAGCAGCTCATACAGGATACCCACTGAAGAAGCTGAACGCTGAAAGAATTTGGAAGCTCTCTGACAACTTACAATATGAGGTAAACAAGATCCAGAAAATTCCCAAGGTCCAATACTCACACTTGCTTGAAACTTCTTTAGCTCTTATTCCTATTGCTTGGAAGCCATCAAAAGAGGGTAGGCCTCTGCTTCCAGACTTTTCTGAACCATAGACTTTTTCTGCTTTCTCCTGAAAATGAGGCTGTGTGAGGCTGCTGAGGGTTCTCCAGCACTCTAAGGAACACCAACCACTGGCCTAGGAAATCCAAGATCCTGCCAGCGACGGCAGGCAGAGAATTAGGCAAATGCATAACTGTGGATGAAACTGTCCTGGCACTCCAAACCCCAGCAAATGATGTTGTTGGCAAAGAAACACAAGCATCCTTCCACAAGGATGTAATGCAAATTGTATAGACAAGAGAAGTCGCTATTTGGCTGTGGACAGTAGTGCTCAGAGTATTTTCAGGAATTCAGAAGCCATTGGAATAACATAAATGGCTCTATGTGCAAGTTTAGGAGCCTGTTCTAGGCAAAGGGACCAGACACATCACAAAGAAACATGGATTTTGTAACAAAAAGGGTCCTGTGGTGCCCAACTGTCAGGGGTATCTGCATCCTACTGCCTGGTACATCTGACTTTGGTCAAAGCAGTCTGGAGTGGAATGTTAGTGAGGGCCTTAAGTTAGCTGGAATGTTAACATGCTGGGCCATCTCACTAATTCCATTGAGGTCACCCTTGCATATTTTCCAAATGCAGGAGAGCTCAGGACCACAACTCTCTATTTCAATTGTTATATCACAGTGAGAAAACTGTGTCACCAAAGGAATGTGCAGAATCAGCAGCTTCCATCAGGGACCCTGCTAAATGCTAGGAGACAAACCCCCTTGGGTTTCTCCTTCTAGTGTTTGATTTGATGAGTGAAGACTCTGGGGGTATCAGTTCAGACATCTGCCACAAGAGCCACTCTGCCCTGTTCAGGCATACAAAGACAGCTTGCTTTCAGAGTTTTTTTAACACATTTCATGATTCTACAGTAGCATGGATCTCTCTGTGTTTGCTACTTCTGGCTGTGGTCTGGTCTTCAGCTAACTTGGAGATGAGGCACTTGCCTACAGCACTGTCTTAAATAGTGCAACTCACTGATTCTTTCCTCAAGATACAAATCACATTTGTTAATGGAGAAAGGGATACACTGTGACCTCAGCTGGCTTAACCTGCTCTGTTCTATTGTTTCACTTGTTTAAACAAATCCTTTCAGCAGCTGGCATCTTCCCTAGGGAAGAAACCTCCCTGTGGTGAGCTCAGTCCAAGGTCTCATGCTCACAGAGGTTACACTGCACTGAAAGATTCCAGCCTTGGTTAAACAGGAATTTAGGGGAGTGTGAACTGGGAATGTCAGGTAGGGGAGTGTGAACTACCTTCCCTTCTCACCATTGTGACCATTGATATATCTTGGGCTGTGTCCCTAAGGAAAGACTAATCCATTCCACTTTAGCTTCAGGACTGCATCAGTATCCAATAGACCCAGTATGCTTAGGTATGAATTCCATCTATATGTCTAATCCCTATACATATACTTCATACTCCAGTAAATCCAAATTACAGTTTATATATTCCTGCTTCATCTCTGGATCTCACGTCTCAGAGCTACCAGCCCTAAAAATCCTGACATCTATATTGGTTTTGTTTCGGTAAAGATCTCAGGATATATCCCAGTAGATGGCTGAAAGAGTCACAAAGTGAATTTTTTGCACCTGAAAACTGCATTAGTATAAATAATGCCAGTTGCTTTTTGCATAATTTTGAGTATTATATTTCCTCTTCTTGTTGAACATTGCCCTTCAAATTTGATTTAAGCAGTGTGATTATATAAATAGGAATTATTCTGTCTAAATGTAAAATACAGTCATTTTATTATAAAGAGAAAATGTTGAGTGAAACATTCAGAATTTGTTCTGACAAGCATTTTGTGCCAGAACAAAAAGCAGTTAGCAGTAGGAATCAGTAAGAAAATTACCATGTTTTCTTTTTTCACTGTAGGATATTAACAATTACACTTTACCTGTTTGGGCTACTCCTGGTGTCAGGACCAAGCTGATAAAGCTCTCAGAATTGTTATTGCAGGCGGAATTTGGGTTCCACAAACAAACACAAAAATCACGTTTGCAGGGAGGTAAGCTGAATTCTCACCCCATTTAAAACCAGGAGTAGAATGGGAAAGAAGAAAGGGTGTAATAGTAAACATACCTACTGTTTCCATAGTGGAACTGTGAAAGATGCCAGGAGGTGGTTATTGGTGATCAGCACTGAAAGATACTCATGAGTATGAAGAGAGATGGTGAAGATCTGAATCTCCAATGTCCTAACCCAACATTATAAAGGAGGTGGCACTTTGGTTACACTGTATAAGAAATCCAAATATACAGACTGTGGCTGACCTGAATCAAGTCTATATTTAATGTATGCCACCATGTTTAGCTTTCTTAACAAAACATTGTTTGTCTTCACCCCCAGGATGGAAACTTCTTTGCCTAACAGCCTTTATATTCCATTACTGAGAGCACTGAATGAGACTGTTAAACTGCTTCTAACTTTATTCTGTTCAGCAAATAGCTGAAATGTAAAAATATTTTGTACCTTTTTAATCACTCATTCTCCTCCACTCATCCACTGTCTCCTGCTGGGTCCCAAATGGATGGATCCATTTGTTGTCTTTTTTGGAGCTCTAAGTTACAGAAGTAAGCAGCAAGTTCAAGCCTCTGCTCTTGCTTTACTAACAATTGCTATTAAAAAAGGTGCCAGTAGCTGAAGACAGTCCATGTGTCTAGTTCTGCTGACAGGTTCAGTTCTCATGTTAAGATTTTAATTTGTCAAGATTCCAACATGATGCCAATATATCATTCTAATATTCTAGCAGCAGTTAACATTAACAGAACACAGACCACTGCATAATTTAAGAAGGCCCAGAGTCCAAAGGATATGCTCCTGCTTTTTCTCTGGCATTCAGGAAGCCAGTGAAGCTGCACACAAAAGAGGGCAGTGTTCATTACCGAGCTCTTCCTGCTCTGTTCTGCTGGCACAAAGCAGCTGGGAATGCTCTGGTTGGAGCTGGTGGGGTTATTAGGCATCCCCAAAAGATTTTACACAGAATTTCAACAGGCCCACTGTTCATATAAAAGATAGTATCAGAAATAACCAGGGCATTCAGCACAAATTACCTACAAAGCCAACAGAATAAATCTGGTGTGTACAGATGTTAACACAAGCATCCCTTTCATTGTCATTGCTTCCCCATTTTCTTTCAGGTGTTCTTTTAAAAACTATTCTAAAGCACATCTCAGATGTTAGAAAACCTTCACAGCAGCAAAAACTGGTTATGTATTCTGCGGTGAGTCCTTTCTGCTTCTTTTATGCTCCTTCCTGCAGCTATTAAATGCAGTTAAAAGCCATGAAACTTTATTTCCTTCATGAAATACAGCTACAGGCATTTTTATTTGGTTAACGTTAAATATCACTGAGTTATTTTCTTTAATGAACAGATATTACTTTGAAACCTGCAGCATTCCATTTTCAACCTCATGCTGTGGCTTTTTTCATTGTAATAATGTTTTCATTGAGCAGAGAACTGGAAAAATCATGCCTTGTGTTTTATTGAACCTCTATCACACAAAGATAATTTAGAAACAAACCTTCCACTTCCTGTATGGGGTTTTTTTTCAGATGAAAATGGAAAAAAATAAAAGAAAATAAAAGAAAAATGAAGTTAAAGTTAGTTATTTTGAAGGGCAAAAGTGTAATTTCATCTTTTTGTTGAGGATGTGCAAACTCTGTCATCGGAGAAATAAATTTTCGGATTGCTCTCAGTAAAAATCTCCTGGTTTAAAATTGTCATTAGATGATGACCTCTCAGGGATATCTCAGCCAAAGAGCTTGCTGAGCTCATCTCAGATACTGTTTACTTAACATCTAAACCCACAAGTTCTTTTGGAGTTTTCAACAACTCCTACTAACTTTGCTATGAACTGCAAGTGACTTCTGAAATAAAGTATGTACAGTTTATCCATGCAGTATCCTGTACAGACACAGAAGGACAGAGGGCAGGTACAAGGGATGTTAAGTGGACAGGCTGGTTGTTAAATCAGAGGTGGATGCACCCCTTTCTGCTAGGTGTGTAACTGGAGGACTCTTCTGTTGGCAGCATGCAGCCACCCTGGTTGCCTTGCAGATGGCACTCGCTGTCTCCGATGGGAAGGTGCCTCCCTACACTGCCTGCCATTTCTTTGAACTTTACCAGGAAAAAAATGGGCAAGTATCTGCAAGCTGTACTGTTAACATCCACTTGATCTAAACAGCAATTTACTGGTACCCCAGACTAATCAAACAGGACACACAAGGTTCACTACACAGGAAAAGATTATAGATTGATTTCAATTATGATAATTGGACTCCATTTAGCAGTTACTGACAGTAGCAGAATCACAGCACTGGAAATCCTCTATCTATTGTTTCATTACAGTTATGAGAGGTTTCACTCAACCCTTTTTATCTCTTTAACTTCTTGGCTCTCTACCAAGAAGACAAACTATAGACAAATTGGTTTTGACCATCTACTGTTTAGAAAGACCTTTTCAGAGTACTGACGACACTTATTAATGGCCAGACAAACAAGCTGGCTAAAAGTCTGTCCACAGGAACAGCCAGTACAACATGAGGAGACTGTGTGGCCCTGCAATCATAACTCTGCTCTGACCCTCCTGTGTTTTGCACCAGGCAATACACCATAGAGATGTACTATCGGAACCATTCCCTGCCAGACCCTCACCCCCTCACTCTCCCTGGCTGCAGATTTCGCTGCCCACTGGAGAGATTTACTCAGCTGGTCTCCCCAGTCCTAGCACACCACTGGACAGGAGAATGTAGGACATAAAAAGAGGTAAGTGAAGTGCTTTTCCCAATTCCATCAAAATGGGTGCAAATTCATGAACTCTCCTGTGCTTAGCCTGAGCTACCCACTCGTTGAGGTGCAATTAACAGATTGGCCATGTTTTTGGAGAATGAGGCTGTACACTAAGAACCACTCTCTCTTTTTGTCTTACCTTTAGGTGTTCCCTCTGTGATCTTCAGTGTGATTAGCTTTATGAAACAATTCCCCCCACACTGTGATGTGACTACATTCCTTATTAACTTCCATCAGCATGACCAACAGTCTCCTGATCTCTGTCAAAAGAAAACATTCCTCAGTACAACAAGCCAACACTACAGAAAGTGATGGCTTATCCTTTATGAACACTGGCGTTATTTTATCAACTGGTCAAACCCAAGTGCAATGCAAAACCAGAGTCATTTTTCAAGATCTATTCATTCCAAAGGAACTCTGGCAGAACTAACTCGAGGATGTAATTGTATTAGTGTTTTGAAGGTCTATAGCCCTTACAGGAAAATTGGAAAATACCTCTGAAGGAGTGTTTCCCTCTTTTGAAGAATGAGACAAGAACTTCCTGAGTTGCTTTGGGATGCAGTGCTTCAAAAGGATGTCCCGAAAGGAAGAGGCATTCCAGTGACCTTACACTATTCAAGAAGTAATGAAGCATTTTACACAAAGAGATCCCAGAAGCTATAAAAAATGAGGAAAATGGCAGTCTACTTACCTAAGAGAAGTCTTTCTCTTTTCTCTGTCTTACACATGTGCAGATATCCCTAGATCCCAGCTGAGGCCACTGCTCACAGAACACCAGCAGAAGGTCCCCCTTTTCCACAGGCCATGTTCCTGCTACATGTCCCAGTGGATGTACCACAAACATTCTGATTTCTGTGAAGCAAAATTAAATGCCAAATTTTCAAAATTAAGTTATTTCTAAATTGTTTTATTCCCCTCATGCCTGCTCAACAGAAACCCCACTGTACACATGCTTTATATTGTGTTTTGTTCTTAGAAACCCAGAAAGGGAGACTTTATTCTCTGCTTACTCCAGGGAAAAATAAACATCAGTGTCCATTAAGTCTGAAATATCACACTCAGATCTTGTTGTATGAATATAAATTGGGGATGTCAGTGAATGAATAATAAAACACTCTAAATGATGTTTTTCTACAGCTGCACCAGCTGACTCCATTTGAAAAATCTGTCCCATAGCCTTTTGTAGGTATAAAGTAACATTTTTTAAGAGATGTTAGCAAAGGTTTTCTATAAAATACAGATGTTATATACTTTCAAACATACTCAAATTATCCCATCTAGCAGCAAAAAAAAAAAAAAAGAGTTTATGTCTCAAGTGTTCTATAAGTTCCATAATAATGAGACTTCATTAGTCATAGTCATTCATCAAAGAAACACATCAAACCAGAAAATCTTGTAAAAGCTGATCTGTTATGAATGTCATGGTAAGGGCTTAGGAAGGATGAGAAAATATTCTGAGAGCCAACATGGATTCTCAATCCAAAATTCTTAGGAGCCACCTATCCAAAAAACTATATAGATCAAAAAAGTAATACATCTATTCTTGATTTTTGAGGCATATTAAAACATTCTAAAGAAATTTTTATGACATGCACTCATAAATAATATAGGAAGATGATCAGCTTACATTTGTTTTCACAAGGACAAAGCATTATTTATTTATGAATTAGGAATTACTCTCTTACACCTTCTGCATAGGCACAATCACACCAGGAGAGATATAAAGGTGAATGGGGATATAACAGTGGAGAAAGAAGTTCAGTAAGTGCTGAAAACTGGGCATGGGCTGACAAGAGAGAGGGGGAAGCCTGGGAGCCATGGACCTCCTTCCTTCTGCTCCCATCCAGCAGATGAAATGGATACACAAGTCCATCCATGCAATTCAGAAAAGAGAGCTTGAGGCTTAGCAGGGTGTAGGGCCCTAGAGACAGAGTGTCTGGTGGATGGTAAGATACATGTTGTAGAGAATATTGGTGGAGAGAGCTCAGCAGAAGACCCTGAGACAGGTTTGAGTATGATAGGAATGGGATGATACACAGAGGATCTTAAGTTTCAACATTTAGACAACTCTACTCATAGGTCTCTACAAACTGTAACTTGTTTACTCAGAAAGACCTTCTGAAATCAAGGCCAGAAGTACCATTATTTTATAGAGAGGAACTCAGCAGAGGCAACCTGAGGAATCTTCTCAAAGCTAGTGAGCTACTGTCAAAAAGAGTGTTCTTAATCAGTAACAACAAAAACATGAGCTCTGGGGCTTGTTCACAAGGAGTTTCTTAAGAAAATTGAGGCCAAAAAAGAACCTGACATCAGCAGTTACAACAGGAGAGTATAGATATACTCCAAGGGAAAAGCAAAGCAACACATGCAAGCTGAGGAACAACTGCTCACTGAGGAACTCAAAGAACATGCTCCAAGATTTATTCAACTATTTTATTTGAGTGACTGGTAAATGTCACCTACATCAAGTGTTGCTTGAAATAAGTATTTGGATTTCACAGTCACAATGTAGAATGGGAAAGAAAAAAGGAGGGGAGGGAAGCTGGAAAGACTGCTAAGTGAGCAGCAAAGAGAAAAGAGAAACAGCACTGCCTGGCTCTGGGTTCTTAGCTCATCCTTGTGGCCATGCATAGCCTGGAAAAATTCCAAGCCCTGAGAAGCGGGAATGGAACAGGTAGGTTGAAACTTTAGGAATGCTTAGCAACTCCTTTGTCATTTAGACTCCTCCTTACTCTCCAAAGGAGAAAAATATCACAGGGAAAAAGGAACTGAATTATGATTTGATTAAACAGAATGTAAACAGTAATTTGCAAACAAAGGGCGATGCAGTTTGTTGCGCAGTCACGCAGCATTCCTCCTGGATTGGAAACTCAGAGGCAGCAGTTCCACCCCTTTCCCAAGGACAGCCTGAGCTGCTGCTGGAGCTCACCAGTCTCTTTTCATCCTCTGCCAGGATGGCAGTGATATGGCTTCCCAGCCCATCTAGGATCCTGTGGTTTTCTCTTCCCATTCTCCTCAGTCTACTTCAAGAGATTACTGCGGAAAAAGAGCTGAAGTTTGTGGTTGCAGTAAGTCCATCTGTGTTCTGTTTTGCTGTGGGGAGTCCAGGGAGTTTGATATGGCTGCCAAATCAATCAAGGGGTGGAGTTGCTTTGCCTCTTTTTAAACTTAGAAGTAACTACTGCTGCCCTTTGCTTACTGCATTTAAATATTTTACTTAAAGAAGATAAAAACGCCTCTAGTTAGAAGACTTTTCATCTCCTAACTCCAAGATATTATTTCAAGTTAACTGAACAACTTGTCTCTGTGGTAGAAACACAGTGCACAGGAGTAAGGGATCTGATGTCTGAGTTTACCTGGTCTAGCCTACACTGTAATGCACAGGCTTGAAGCTGGTGCTTATGGCCTAACCTCTCTGGGCTGGGACGATGAAGCTTATAATGGTACAGGGGTTACCACAAACCCAGAAGTATTTTCCATTTCAGAATGTCCAAAACATACCACCTGGCTCTAGATAAAGTATTTCATAACTAGCTGTCTGTTGTAGATGTGTCTCTTGGAGAGAGGCCAGAGTGCAGAGGAAAAACCAGTTCCTACTTCTGCTGAGGCTCCTTGTTCTACCTGACCCTAGGTGCTCATGCCATAATGTTCTGGGCATAACAACAGACTCTAATGTTTCAGTGATAAGAGGGGGAACTGGGCACACGGGTGAAATGGGGCAGTCAGCCAGCCTTGGGGAGTCAACTCCAAGGGGAGGGCAGGAGACTGGGTTGAGCTGAGCTGCTTCTGTGTCCTACCAAGCAGTGGTTTTGCACAGGGAGTTACAGGAAGGACTCACCGTTATGGAGACAGAGGCTTCCCATCCAAAATCAGCTGCTGGCCTCAACTGTGCAGCCTCCTGCCCCACCTACCAACAAAGAATAATACATATAGCACTTTATTTATTTATAGGGTAGTTTAACACAATTATAGTATTAAAATAATAGGTAAATTTAATTTAAACTGTCTTCCTTTTATCCCTGTACATTTTCTCAGACTGGTAGGGTTAATCTTATCATCAACATACATCTCTTTTCTCACAGCAATGTTTCTGTGGGTCCAACTCAGTTCTGCCTTCTGAACTCACTGATGGGATTTTCACAGGAACAGTTCTGCTAGTATACATAAATAGCATAGGGATTGGCCCCAGAACATTTCCCTGATACAGTGGGAAATAATGAGGGCATGGCTACAGCCAAGGTAAGTTTAAGAGGCATCTTTCTGAGATAATTCAATAGCCATTTTCCAGCTGTGCTCTGTAAGTTGCTGTGTTTTCACCTGAGAGTATTGCTGCACTGTGAGAAAGTGTCATAATGACTTTGTAAAACTTTCTTCCTTTTTTTATATTGTGCAGAATTGCAATATAAAATACATCTGCAGGAAGAAAAAACCACCAATGTTGCCTTTTGCTCACTTCTTGAATTGTGCAATGCTCTGGGAAGGTGTATTGCTCTCTCTTCATGATTTCCATCTCTGTGCTGTTTCTGTACTTTTTAATTATTGGCCACAGGCTTTTTTTGACTGAAAAAAAAGCTCTAATTCACACCAATTTGTCATAATGCTACTTTAAATTTCCTTCTTGCATGTAAGCATTAGCCTTCACCATCATTCTTGTGCACTGAATTTAAACTAGACATAAGAGAAGAAAATAGGAAATGTGTAGGAGCAGCTGGTACCCAAGCAGAAATGAAACTCTGATTTATTGCCTCTGTATAAAGAAGTTCTGACTTGTAACTTCTGCCCCCACACCAGCACTCATTTCACCTGTCATATACACAAAGAGGTGTGGTTTCTGAGGTGCTGTGATTCATCATGTCTTTCTCCTTGTAGCTCAGGATAGGAAGTGTTGACTGAGCACGTTATCTGTGCATCTAATGAAGACAAGCCAGTTGAAGCCTTGACTGAACATGCTCAGTATTTCTGCATCTCTGGTCTCCTGAACTGGCAGTGTGACTGTTTCCATTTCTCTCTTCTTTCTTCATCCCCATTACTGGCCTCAAAATAAGAAATCTTTCTGTTTGATGTTGAGACTGTCAGGCTCACTATTACTCAGACACAAACATTTCACTGTAATTCATGGTATTTCTAAATGAAGATGTTTTATGTATTCCACAGGCCTTATTCTCAGTTCACTCTCCTCTGCACCAGTTTTTCTCCAGCATGAGTTTTACCTGACAGTAATTGAAGCAAATGCTGGCCAAAGTCTGAGCCATATGGCCATTTGATCTGCTCACTCTCAAGAAGCTACAAAGAGCAAATGGGAGAACCCAGACACCAAATCAGGTTCCAGCTACATTAGAGTTGAAGGAGAGGGGATTTGGTAACTCTCCATCTGCTGCTTTTGAGCACTGACTGAGGTGAAGCAGTTCAGAGAGCAGGGCAGAAATGAACTCACCAAACAGGTGTGCAATGAAGATGCAGAAATACAAAAAGGAACTGAACTGTTTTCTATTTGGTGTGGACTTACACTCTGCTGCTTTTTAGGAGAGAACACCCACCACTGCTTCCATTTCTTAAGGTCACAGAGAAAAGGTTTTCCTTTACATCCCCTGCTCCCACATATATTTGAATATCTTTTGATCCTGATTCCTTTGCTCTCTCATCTCTGTTCATGTAAAACACTACTCTGATCTAGCTCATTGAAAGTTTGTAGGGGTTGACTGTTGTGACAGTGAAATACACCCTGAGGTTTATGTTGCATATTAAGTACAAAGCATCATAAACCATTTTTTAAAATCTACCACATTTTCAGTAATTTTTCACTAATAAAAAAGGCATATTTATTGGGCCAGTGATGATCCATTGCTACACTCTGTCTAAAAAAAGTAGTCACTTAATCATGTCAGTCTGAGCATCTGTCAGTTACTCATAAAAATGCATTTCTGAGTAATTTAAGAAAGTACCTGGATACGTGGTAGTTGGGAATTTAACCTTCATTCTTCACAGGGGCACCAGCTTGTCCAGAAAAGCTCATGAATCCTCCTCATTCACTTTTGTCTGTCAGCATGTCAAAACACTGAGGAAATAAAGAGTGACACAAAAGTCCTCCTCATTCACTTTTGTCATATGCAACCAAATCAATCACCAGACAATGCAGCTCTTTACCTTGTCACCTGTTCACTAGAGGTGTATTGAGAAATTATTATTAAGAATTAACTGAGATCCCAGATAAGTAAGAAAAGACATGTACAGGATTAAAAAGTGCATAGAGAAGCAGAAATAAAATATTTAAGGAAGATTTTATGGAATATTTTGCTCTACTTGCACTTTTTCTTCCCTGAAACAGTGCAACTTCTTGTTGATCAACATGTTGATGATGGTGAAAAAACTTCTGGATTTTCTGAAAAATATTTATTTCAGAATGGCCACATCTTCAGTGAAATTCAACTAGCAAAGAAAAAAATAACAAGCGGTTTTCTACATGGTTCTAATAGTAGCATCTATTCTAGGAAAACTTGTTGTAGAATATGACAGAGAGGGAGAAATCCAATTATATTTGCCTTTAAAGGGTAGTATTTTCCATCTCTGAGTACCTGCTGGAGCACAGGTTTGAGCACATTAGTGCAGAAGGTCGATGGAAAGGGTGTGTGCTGTAATTAAAACATTAACCCACGCTGCTTGTGTTTACTGGAAAAATATAAACAGAACACAGCTCCCAGGGGGAGTGGCAAACTAACTAGTGTGTGCAGACCTCTTTGATGTTTGGGCAAGAGTGATGTGGCTTAATAAGCAGTGGAGAGTGTTAATTACAATCAAACTATACACCAGTGAGGTATTATGGGATAAATGTCATTTCATGGACAAATACAGCACACTGTCACTTGGTTCTGCCATGTGTGATTGGTTATGTGACTGTGGATACCAGCAAAGGGAACTGTTGCAGCACTCTGGATCAGCATCCTGAGAGATTGTCTGGAGCCCTGTGGATTTGTATTCCACCATCTCCTCTCATGTGAAACTGGTGTGAACTTCATTTTTCTAAGATCACACATGACATACTTAGGGAGAATATTTCATAGCTTTCCAGAATTATTTAATCTAGGATTGGCAGTTTCTTTCTATGCTTGAATAAAAATATATAAAAGCTCACTTAAGGTTTTTTAACTAAAAGTCACATGATTGAAAGTATCACACTAATATTCACCATGCTGGAGTGTCCAGGATAGGAAAGTCACCAAACCCTTTGCTCTCACTGAATTTAACAAAAAACAAACAAACAAACAAACTTTTTTTCATCTTTAGGATAATTGAGAAATCAAACAAAAGATCCATGTGTACATGGAATTACTTTCAAAGACACTGTTATCAAAAAAGCAGTGAACATAAGGCTCAGGTGTCTAGTCCAAAGTAATTTAATACTCACATAAGCACATTAGTAACTGGTTTAATACCCAGAGGTGCTGAGGGTTGAAAGTTCAGTCAGGCTTGTTGCCTAGGTGCCCAGCCATGGATGCAATCTCAGCATTAACATCTTGGCTGATGAATTTTAGATTCTAGAAGGAAGAATCATCAGGCTGCTGCCCACTGAATTCCTGCACAATGACACCTATTTGTGTGTGGTAAGAATGTTCTCCAGTCCTACTTGTGTTGGTTTCTGCAGACTCTCCAATAGTTTCCTTTGAAAAAGGGCACTGGAAGTACAATGTATGCTTGACCTGTAGCTGAGTGAAAAGGTGTGTTACCAGTAACTAACTCCATTTTTTTGCTGGCAACACTGTCAGGTTTTCCGACACGGTGACCGAACCCCAATTGTGAACTTTCCAACTGACCTGCACAAGGAAAGTGAATGGCCCCAAGGATTTGGACAGCTTACCAAGGTATGTGGGCTTTCTTAGAAGAACTTTTCTATATGCTGCTAAAAAAGGAAATGGGCAGATGTTTTTCATGTGTCTCAGAGGCATCAACAAACCTCCAGTATTGACAGCTGGTATTAGCCATACCCCACAATTCATAAATGTTTTTGCAACATTATTCACCCAACTACTGTTAAATTGATTTATTTTTTTTTATCATAGCTTTGTAACTACCTTCTCCAGAGCAGCAGCTTCCTTGTAGTGTGTCTCCATTCAAATAGGTGGCAAGTTTAAACAATGGCTATATGCTTAACACTGATGAAGTTCTAATGAGCAGTAAGCACTGTGGCAGAGTAAAGCAATGACACCTGCCCACCAGGGCAAGGGATGAGTCCACATGTCCTCAGCTGATGGGCAACCACCTACTCACAAATCAAGGGATGTCTCCCAGGAGAAGGTTGTTTCTGGGAACAAGGTGACTTCTAATAAGGCTGCTTTCATCCCAGACCTTCACTAGGATGCACTGAATGTTATTTAAGGCATGAAATGAGAGACAGAAATTGATCAGGTTGATCAAACAGCAGAACAATGACAATAATGAATACTGGGTTATCCATCACCCTCCCTCAGTTGTCACTACCTGACATGCATTGCAAAGAACAAAGCTGATCATGACTAACTGCAGGAGCACCTACAGCACTGTGGAACCAGCTCATTGCCTTTCTTCCAGTAGGTGTTGGAGACTTAGCATTTCAGAATATACCACTCTTTCATAGATGTAAGTTATTATTTCTGTTAAAAATGCTACAACACCTACAACCTATAGAGTACATTATACAAATGATTAGTGATGACTTAAAAACTGAGGGCTGAAGATGAAATCTCATTGTTACCTGTGTGCTTGCCTCATAGACTGGAATGCAGCAGCTCTATGAACTGGGACAGTACACCAGGAGAAGATACTCCAACTTTCTGAACAGCACATACAACAGGCAAGAGGTATAGAGCAGAACTGACTGGGGACATTCCTCTGGCATAGCAGAACTATGGCCTTGTGCTAGCTAAAAGCCCATCAGTATTTTAATTTCATTAATGGAAAAATTAATGTAGTAGAATATTTTTGAAAGTCAGGCTTTTATGTCAAGGTAAAAACATAGACTGAAGTCTTTCAGTCTTCATAGTCTGAAGCCTTTCAGCTCCTACATTCAGTTCAGGTCTTCCACTGCCTGGTTTTCCAGGACTAAGCATTTCCACACCATCAAATGAATTGGGAATTTATACCTAGTGCCCCCATATTGTTCTACCCTGTAACAGGTGAATGCACATCCAGGGATGTGATGGGCCAAGCTCACATACTTCACCCTGCTAAAAAGAGAGGTCTCACAGTGGTTTGGATGTGTCTGTCATACAGCACAGGTCCCTTGTGGGGAAGACACCACTGCCATTTTGATTTATACATGAGGGATGCACTAACAGAGAGGCATAAAAGCCTACAGCTTTGACATGCTTCCAAGAGAAGTTTTTGGTTTTAAGTGTCTTCATTTCTGAGCTATAGCTGGTGGATCATAGAATCATTTAGTGGGAAAAGACCCTTAAGATCATCAAGTTCAACCACGAACTGCCAAATCCAGCACTAAACCATGTCCCTCAGCAACACACCAACATGTATCAATGTTCCTCTGTCTCAGAAGAGGGAGAGCTTACCTCTTTTAAATCACACTTTCTTACTTTCCTTAGCTCAGCCTGAGGGTTATATTCCAAACTGAAAGATGATTTGGCAATTCCATTTATGCAAAGTAGAGCCCTAGAAAGCAGAGTTATGATTTCACTGTTTTGACTTTATGCAAAACTTAAAACTGAAAATGAGAAACCAGGATTGATGGGTTGGGTAAAATTTCCTTATGATTTTTTTAATTTCAATTTTATTTTTAACTCTTTGTCATTCTATCTTCAGTTTTACATCCAAAGTACAGACTACGACCGCACCATTATGAGTGCCCAGTCTTACCTTTCTGGCCTCTTCCCACCAAGCAGCAGCCAAATCTGGAACCCTGAGCTGCTCTGGCAACCCATTCCAGTTCATATTTTGCAAAAATCAACAGACAGGGTGAGTACTGGCTGGATGTTTCCTAAAATGCCTTAAGCTATCCCAAAAGCACAAAAGGTTTTTTTATTAAAAAAAAGGGTGGGGTGTGGAGGGAGAAAGCTAAAAAATATTTTCCATTCTTTTTGACTTAAATCTCACAGAAAACATCAGCTGTAACTACTGGCTGTCATGGATGCCATAGGTCAACTCTAACAGCTGCATGAAAATCCTCCTTCTCTAGTGCAGAGCACCTGAGTTGCTGTCCACACTCCCATTTTCTCCGAGGCACAGCTCTAACAGTTCTCCTGGCAAGGACACTTTTGCACTGTAGTACAGGGAAGTTGCATTAAACCTTTTCTCAGTACCAATCAGTGAGACAGACCTCCCCTTCTTGGCAAATTTCTTCCCTAGTTTATTCAAGGAATGGAATTTTCACCAGCCACTGTAACGCCTGTCAATTATTACTCTCTATTCTTGTAGCACTTAGGCACCCTAATTACAGACAAGAGCCTTTTTATGCCCAGTGCTACACAAACATCTAATGAAACCCTAGCACTTGCCTTGCAATTCATAGTAAGAGCAGACCTGCCCAACTATTAGGTCTTGTGGGAGTTTTACTCCATGTAGCTCTCTCTGGCTGACTCACGTTTAGATTTTGATTTCACTGGCTCCTGGGACAAGAACAATGTGTCAACAAGGACAAAAAGTCTCTGAGTGTAATGACAGAAAGGCTAATTTTGAGGACAGAAGTGGAGAAGTTGACTTTAAAGAAATGTACACAACCCCCCTGTTAAATAACTTCCTGTCCAGTCACCACCACCAGAGGGCGGACTTTGTCATTAGGGGGCGGCCACACCTGCCTCCTGTTGTCATCCCTCTGTTCTTGGAAGCCAAGCTTGAAAGCAGGTACAGAGAAAAGAGGGTTCCACAAACTGCATTGGGTAGAAAGTGATTCAGCCTGAAAATTAACTGTGTCCCTCCACAGAAAAGAATGCTGTCACTGTTATTTGAGTGTGGGACACTAGGGGAAGTTCTTCCATCAGAAGATGAAAAAAGCATCAAAGTGGTCTGAGCTTTGGCAAAAAATACTTCAAAGCCCTTCAAGGAATCACAAAGCAGTGCAATGCTCTGTTTGGAGAAGGCAAGCACATTGTAGGAATCTCTAGTACCTCATCACTTCTGCAGCTGCTTCAGGACAAGATGTTTCACTACAACACATCTCCGTGGCAACTGCAAATTCCAGTTAAATAGAAAAACCACCCGGAAAAAACATTGTTCCATTGTTAAACCAACCAGATGCTTGAGGTATTTTTCCAGCCCTAAGCAAAATAAAGTGGGAAATTGAGTCCAAGTACAGTCTGGTTAAAAAAAACCCCAAATAACAGTTTATTTTTCAGCCATTGAGATCTATCAGGACTTGACAGGCACTGTACTGAGCACCGCTTAATGAGGCCAAAGGGAAGGCTGAATTAATAACACCTAGAGAGGGATCATTAAGCCATACAGCAAGAGAAACATTTGTTATTGTGTAATTACACAACATTCCCCTGTTTCATATTGCAACTTTGAGCCTTCACCCTCCAGTGTGCTGCTGTTCCAGAAACAAGGCACCCAAGCAGGAGCATGCTCGTGTCCATCAGCAGCTGCTGCAAAAGCTTCATGCTGATAAAAGAGACACTCTGCAGATGTTTGCCCCAGGACAGAGTAGACTTCCTTGCACATATATAATGCATAGCCAGTTCCTTGATGCCATTATGGGGTTACAGGATAACATCAGTGTTGGGTCAAAAATAGTCTAGTGATGTGACAAAGTGCTGAGCCAGCACAAGCTAATTTTGTCCTTCATAACTTTTTGCTGCTAATTTCTGCTGGATCAGGTGCCATCTGTCACCTGCAGTTGGCAGAGATCTTATTAGCCAGAGCACCAACTCTGATGGACACATATGTCACACAGGGTTCAGATCAAACAGATCTTGTAATGCATACACTTGAAGTTATTAAAAGTGAACCATGCCCCTAAATAAGAACAGAGCCAAGAGGCTCAGAGCTTCTTGATATGTCAGGAGCACAAGTTCTTTGTCAGTCTTGTTTCAAGTTCTGTATGTTAAGTGGTACTTAAGATGTTTACATTAATATGCTGCTTACCTCAAAAGAGATGAGAGCAGGGTGTGTGGATGGAGAAGCTGTTCAGACTCCAGCACCAGGTGGAGTCAAGCTGCATCTGGAGGGATTCTGAAATTAAGAAGGAAATGGTAGCTGTTAAAAATTCCTGGTTGTGGACCCTCATCCATTTCACAGAGATCCCCTGACACATCTGCAAAATTGCTCTGGGCCAAAATCAGGTCAAAGTGAGGGAAATCAAGCTATTATAGCCATAAGTAGCCACTGAAAAGTCAACTTATCACAGCCCATTGCTTATGTTAACTGAATTCATGGACAAAGTACCCAGACAAATAATTCTGGAGTAGTTGGAGCACAGCCATTAATCTATCTAACAAATATTATATCAGCAACCTTAGTGACAGAAAACCCAGAGGTGTGTTGATTAATTCTAGAACTATTGTAAATTTTACTTCTTTTGTTTCAGAGGCTGCATTTTCCCCTGCCTGACTGTCCCCGTTTTGATCAACTTCAGAATGAAACCCTAACCTCTAGTGAATTTCAAGCCAGAATACAACCCTACATGGTAAGGCAAAAGGCAAAGGAAACCACATCTGAGGGAAAGTAATTATGATGCAGAAGTTATGGAGCTGCATTTTTTTTTCTAAAATGCAAAAACAGACAAATGCCAAAAAAAAAAGAATCCTGAAGACTCTCTTAAAACCAGAAATGTAGGCCAATATGATCACAAAGTGTGTTTGATATGCTTCTGCATTTCCCATACTTTTCTATATTGATCTTTAAAAATTTGAATTTAACATTAATTTTCTGATTCTACTTTGAGCTGCCTAAAATTGAAGTTCAATGATCTGTGCACAAAGTCACTTCAGGTTCAATTCTTGGGCTAAACCCAACATTTCCCTTGTTTTGGTTTATTGTTAACTTCTTGCTGGCTCAGCTGTTCTGGTCAGCCTCCCTCACCCCAGTGGGAGGTGAAGGATGACTTCACAGCTATTGTCTCAGCTACTGGTATGAAACATGTACTATGGGAATAAGGGCCATTAAGGAGTCCCTTTTGTCTTCTGTGGTGGCATGTAGTGAGAATCCCAAATGGGAATCATTGTGGAACTATGACTTTGATATTCAGCTCACCTTCAGTGTTAGAAAGAAAACCTAGTTTCCTTTCCAACTTCTTTTTGCTTCACCCTGAATATTTACCTCAGCTCTCTTTAATTTTCTATTTTCTCCTCATCTCTTTTCTCCTTCATTTTCTCTTAGTGCCTTCCTCTTCCTTCTATCTATCTGAAGGCTTGAAGTGACCAAGATAGTCTCCTGGAGCAGCCAGGAGATGGAGAGAAGAGTGCAGCAGAGAGCATCAGACCTACCCATAGCAGGGCTGAGAAAAAGCAGTGTTTGACTGAGATCAGTATCTTGAAACAGCTACAAAATGAAATCTGCAACCAAAATCTTCTGCTACAAGGTCTTCACCTGTGTAAAAAAAAAGCTCTACTGAGTTGCCAGGTTGGGTGCTAATGAATCTCATATGTTCCATATGTAGTGAGGATTTGTGATATACTCTTCACCTTTTTTCCCCCAGGATTTTTTACAAACTATGGCAGTTAACACAGGACTTGAGCTCAATAATCTGAAAATACTGGACAATTTCCAGCTCTGGAATACATATGATACTCTACACTGTGAGGTAATATAAGGCAATAGTTGGGAAATACAACTCCTAAGCTGGGTTTCAGTTAAACCATGCTGAGGTGGTTTCATGGGAATGAGTTGCCTCCTCTCCTGCATTTGCTTTTGTTTTTTCTTATAAACTCTAAACTAAGTTCTAATTTAGTGCAATGGTAAAAGGTAACCCCAAAACACAGTTTACAGCTTGGGAAACTGTTGTTTCTGTTTGACCTTTTGTCCTGAAGCACTGGTACCAAAATCCACTCTCCTTATTCCCTCATCTTCCTTCCCAGTGTGCTGCTATAGAATTATCTGAGCATGATGCCTAAAACTTAGTCTTGACTTTTAACAGGAAAATGATATTATTTGCTTTAACCTATCAACAGCCAAACATCAAAATACTCAGAAGCTGAAATTGATAGGTAAGATTACAATCAGTTAGAAAACCAGGAGGTGGTGATTACTGCCAGGGAATGGGATGATTCCATTTGGGCCAGTCATGACCAGCAGCACATGAAGGCTGATAAACACACACCCCACACACTGAGGCACTTAAACACTGTAAGCACTGTCACTCTTAGATGACCAGAGGGGGACACATGCCTGTAAACAGCCAGTGATGGAACTGGTATCTGGACAGCTGTATGGAAATGACAGGAAAAGTTGGAACTAGGCTGTAGATCAGCCAGAAGAAAGGAAGAGGGTGAGAATACACCTGCAATCGATCACACTAGCACAACAACCCCCATGTATCTATAGGAAGAACACACTCTCCCTGCAGTGGCTCCCCTACACAGCAGTGTCTCCCTCATCCCATGCACTCAGCCCAGGTCAATGCCCATCCCCACACTGTGCTTCAGGGCATGCTGGTGAGTGAGTCCACACTGGGCAGAGGCTGCAGGACAGCCTCAGGCTCTAACTGCAGTACTGTGAGGCTGGGCAATAGGATGATGGAAACCAGCAGAAGAAAAACCCCATTGCTTTGTTTTCCTTTATCACTAGGATATTCACAATTACACTCTCCCAGCATGGGCCACCAGAAATGTGATCGACAAGATGGAAAAACTGGCAGAACTTTCCTTACTGTCACTGTTTGGGCTTTATAAAACAGAGGAGAAATCACGACTACAAGGAGGTAAAGAAAAGAATGACTAGCTCTTGGAAAGGAGGAGATGTGGCCTGAGTAGATGTGTTCTATTTGATACTCAAAATAGTTTGCCTTTTTGTTTCTATGTAAATATCTTAATTTTCTTCTTCTTTGTTCCTGTCTTTTTAAGGTGTCCTTGTAAATGTAATTTTAAATAGTCTTAAACAAGCTGCCAATTCTACAAAACAAAGAAAAATGGAGGTCTACTCTGCAGTGAGTATTTTCAGCTTCCAGAAATTTTTCTAAGATTTTACTAGTAAAAGACCCTTAACAAGAATAATCAGTCTTCCTGCAAGTCAAATGAAATAATAATACAAGGCAGTTGAGCTGACAAGCTGAGCACCAGTCAGTACCAGAACACAGCAGATGCACAGATCTCACCTCAGTTTCAGTCAAACTGTGCTTGGTAAAGAAAACTGTCTTTTATATCCATTTTTTCTGCAGCTTAAGGAATTTGTTTCCAGCAGCTGCATCTTCCTAGCGATGCTGGCTCCCAGCAGAACTTCAGCAGTGCCCCTGAACCCTCCCTCTGCTCAGGAAGGGAAGGTGCAGCTGAGGAATCTCGTTCTGTATGTCTGACGATGAAGAGCAAGAGCCGCTCAGCTCGGGGCTTGTCCTGCCCGTGCCCATGGCCAGAGGCAGGCAGGGCTGTGACAACAATGCCAGCACAGAGGGATGCTTCCCTGACACAACCTGCCAGCAATCTGTGGCTTGGGGACTTCCTCAGACAGCATCTGTCTCTCTGTGTTTAATAGCTCTTGACAGACCTTCTTCCATCACTTTATCTAATCACTTTTTAATGTGTTTATACGTCTGGCCCCTGCAGCATCCTGTGGCAGTGATTTGTCTGTTAAGAGGAAGAAAGCACTTCTTTTTTTTTTTCTTAATGTAATACTGATTTAGCTCCTTCCTAGCATTTCTGTTGTGAGAAACAGGGAACAGTCACTCTCTGTTCACTTCTGGGTCACTCATGATGGCTATTTTCTGTCACACTTCTTCCATCTTTCCTTTTCCAAGACTTGGTCCTACCCTGTTTAATCTTTCCTCATACAGAAACTGCTCAACACCTTCAATGTTGCTTGCTACCTTTTCTATGTGTTTTATAGCCCTACTATATTATTTTTGAATAGAAAGAATAAATGCACCCAGTACTTTCACTGCTGCTTTGATGCCTTAAGGCCAAATATACTCTTGTTTTTCAAACTGATCCATCTAAAAAAAATTCCAGACACTGAATAATAATTCAAATGTAGCTGTTAGCCTGTAATATAAATAAGGCTGGAAAACATGTATATAAAGAATCTTGCAAAGTTTAGGCACCATTGGGTTTGGGCTTCCTTCCTTCTGGGCTACCCTGCAAGAGGAGGGATAATGGGAGAGGAAGAGCCTGCAGGTGGGGGGTGACCCCATCAAAACAGAAGCCAAACTGAGATTTTATTGTGTAAGTCCAAACAGAAGGAACAATAATCTAATCTTCACTAGAATTGCCATAGGATACACTACCTTATATACCTCAATCTGACCTTGGAACCAAACACACACCTGAAGGAAAGAGTAGCAAAATGCACTAAAAAACTATTTATTACCCAGATGACATCTTGCTTTCCCCTGGTATCTCTGTCTCCAAAATATTGCCAGATGGTGTAAGACACACACTGCAGTAACTCTGTGGAAATGTCCCCTGCTGTCTGTAGTGATCTGTTAACATGTTTTTCCCAAGAGTGAACATACTGAATATTTTTTTATGGTCAAATTCACACAGGTTCTGTTTTATCTTGATTCCCACTCCCCCTCTACTCTTGTCTCATTACTCTGGACAAATGGTAGTTGACTTAACTGACTTTCAAATATGGATTTAATTTATTTCTCTTTCCAATAGCATGACACCACAGTTGGGGCTGTCCAGATTGCTCTCAATATTTTCAATGGAAAACTGCCACCATATGCTGCTTGCCAGTTTTTTGAACTCTACCAAGAAAGCAGTGGGCAAGTATCTTCTTATCTATGCAAGAACAAGGAGTGCTTGGAATTTACTTCCTTCTTCCCCCCAACCATTTTCTTTTCAAATACTGTGAGGAGACAGAGATTTGTTTTAAACTGACACCTCAAGGAGCAGTGCAGAGGCAAAAAGCTGTATCCAAAGCAGGAACAATTAAGTTTGCTGGGTGTGCCTGTCTCTGTGTGCTTCAAAAGGTAAGGAGAAAACAGGCCTTACCAGCTGGAAGGAAACAGTAAAATAGCTTTTCCTGATTCTTCAAATGATGGCAACAACACTTCCAAAGCCACTCACAAATCCCAAGATAAACCAGTTGACTTAGCAGAGCCTGGTCCTGTTGTCATTCCAGAAGCCTTCAGAAGGTTTCACGGATTCACAGATTCACAAGGTCCCTTTGAGCTGCCTGGTGATCTGTGCAGCCACACACCCAGGTTTGGCAAAGGGGCTCTGCAGGTGCCTTTCACCAAGCTCCAGTTCCAGAGTAGGATGTTAGAGCGTGTTTCCAGCACTGTCTCTAATCAGGAAACCTTCTCTTTGAGAACTCCTTCCCAACCCTGTGGTGTCCCCCAGGCGGTACAGCGTTGAAATGCGCTATCGGAACGACAGCTCGGAGCACCCCCACCTGCTCACCCTGCCAGGATGCTCCTCTCCGTGTCCACTCGAGAAGTTTGCTGAACTCGTTTCTCCTCTGATTCCAGAAAATTGGTCGAAAGAATGTGGGAAGAAAGACAAGATAAAAGGTAGTGTGACAGCTCTGGGTTTTCTACGTAAGACACGAGGGCAGGAATTGTATCAATGGCTTCCAACTTTGCACCTTTCACACAACAGGGAGATCTCCCTTTACCAAGTGTGCACCAGCCTCCCACTGCACATATTTATAACCAGACTGTTCTCTCTGTATCCCAAATGACATCCAGCTATGCCTCTCATTACAGCCTTTTCATTGTTTTTCCTTCACAGATATGTTTATTGGCTTTGATGTTGCTGTGGGCTTGCTGTGCGTGTTTGACCTGGTGCTGCTCTACCTCCTCTATCACTACGGCCGCTGCAGGCGCAGAAACAGTTACCAGGACATTTAAAGGGAGGCACAAAAATGAGAGCCTGAGCAGAGGGACATCCAGCAATGCTTGCAGTTGCTGCTGTCTACCAGTTTGCCCTGCCCAAATTCATTTCCAAAGTGCATTCAATAAGCTTGAAGAGCTGAGGTATCTGTGGCCCAGCTCCTGAGACTCAACATCTGCAGTGAGAGAAGCTGCAGAAATGTGTTCCTGTTCACAATTTGCTTTTTTTAGGAAGATGGAATTACTCCCATTTCTACTTTTAGGTTTTCCACTACTATTAATCCATCTTCAGACAAGCAGTGGGGTGAAGGGATGCTACTGCCTATGTTTTTGTTTTTATATTGCCTATTACCATTTAGCCCTCTGCTTTTCTCTTATCCTGCTCAAAGAGTCCTTCTGGAAAATCACAGTCTGAATATTTTCCCTACCTCTTATAAATGGCTATTCTGTTGCTGCACAGGGAAATGTTTCTATTGAGCAGAAGCTGCAATTACTGTGTGGAAAAGATACACATCAGCACTTGGACTTACTGTTTCTGCATTTATTCATGCAAGTTTTGACCTTGGCCTTCAGCTAATAACAGCCTGCAGGCTGCTTTGCAAAGGAGTTGCACTCTACAGCTCTCACTGGAATTAGTAGAGACTGGTGGAGCTCAGTCACATATCCAGGCACCAAGCAAGAAACTTAGTGCAACAGGATCTTGGTCAGTGTCCACACTTCAGTAAGATGGATCAGTAACTACAATTAAATCTATTTTCTGTTGTTCCAAGTTTTCCTGTTTTTCTGAGCTCCCAATCATGAATGATCCTTTGCCTTGGATCTTCTCTGCAATGCAGCTGTTCTGTGTCCTGTCTCAGGTCCCCTCTATGATCTTATTTCTTTCAGCCACTCCTACAATATACCTCAGGATACCACTCTGTTCATTTTAATTTACAATACCTCCTTTAACTCCTTGCTCTGTTCAAAATCCCTTATGTTAGTGAGACATGCACTGAAAGTAAGAAAACAACAATTCTGGTTTTTGTATGTTGATCTCTTCTGTGCAATACATTTTGGTTAGATTGTAAGCTCCTAAAGGCAGGGAATAATTGCTCTCTAGTATCATAAACCAGCACTAATATTGCTGTATAAAATACTGCTTATTGTCATATGTTTCAAGGGCTGACACAAGATGTTGTTCATCCTGTAGTCCTGCAGAAAATACTGGGAATCACATTACCATGGAGAAGCCTTTTTAAAGATCAAGATAACTATCAGAAAGGTGCCAATAAAAGATTCAGCCCAGCAGATACAGTGAGCAATCACCTGCTCAAACTCATGAGTCCTGTGGAGGTGCACAGTTCTAGAGACAGCTAAGAGATGGAGCTGCTCAGCTGAGGCACAACATCACATCAATCCTCACCTGACTTCGACCCCCACCCGTGGGGTGCAACTTTGAGCCTGGGAGCTTCACTCAGCTACCCCTGATCTAGAGATCAGCCCTCAAGGTTACACATCTGGACACGTTTAAAATGGTCAAATGTATTGATACCAAATAGCATAAATCAGAACAGTAAAGGCTTGTGGGAATACAGCACTTTGCAAACATCATTGTGTTTTCCTGTCATAACTTCAGCTACAGAGGTGTCCACCATTTGAAGCGGTATTTCCCACTCAATAAAAAGCTTTTACTAGCATCTCTGACATTTCCATTTCATCTGTTTTAGGAAAAACCACAATCAAGTGATGGGTTTGATCCTTACATGGTTAGGATGTTTTGTTTGTCTGGGGCAAAGCTGTCCAAAAGATGAAAGGCCATGCTTAAATCAGAAGTTGTACAGGCTTCTGATGGCAATGAGGAGTTCTGATCTTCAGTGAAAAATCTTAATGTCAAGATTGCAGTGAAAAGTGTTGCAGCAGCTCTAGGAACTGAGCTGGAGCTGGCTCAGGTACTATTAGCAGAGTATCCACAGTGGGGAAAAGCTCAGGGCAAACTGCAAAACTGGCCCTGGCTCCTGAATAAATATATATGTCTATGCTCAGAGATGAGCTGGTGCTGAGCTGTGATAAATCCAGTGAGATTTCTCTAGTAGAGTGGAAGTTTGTGAGTGGCACACAAGTTTGTGGGGTTTTTGTTGTTGGTTTGGTTTTTTTTTTAATTTTCAGCCATTTTTACAATTTGCTCAATGTAACCTGCAGACTGGTTGAGATTAGGAAAGCTCTTGTCCCAAATCAGCATGTAGCACTGCAATAAAGTACCTTAGAGAAACAATTCAACACATGCAAGTGCATTTGAGTGAAAATGAATGGAGCTCTCAGTGTGCCTAGAGCTTCCAAACAAAACTGAATGTTCTGGTTTGCTCCTGAGGTTTTTAAAGCACTGAAGCTTTGTCATGAGTAACACTCCTGCTGGTGACATCAAGCTCTGCCATTCACCCTCTAGCAGTGACATAGCTGCCCCTGTGGTCATTCTGGTAGCAACTGGAAGCTCTGCAGCAGGGTTTTATGGTGCACACACAGCACTTTCCAGCTCTGTCAGCAACAACCTCCTCTTACTAACTGATTTCGTTCTGGAACTTGTTTATTCTCAGCCCACCCTGGGTCAGCACAGCACAGCTGTCTGACTGCAGTGCTACACCAGCTCAGGCTGGAGCACTCCTGTTCATTCAACCTGTCACATAGGGACAATTGAGCCAAATTCTATTATTCCTTCTCACTTAAATGCATTTTCTTAGAAACCAGAATGACTAATATGCTGTATTAAAAAAAATAATAAATCTGTTCAGTCCAAAACACCCCAAAAGACAAGTGTAGTATTTCTAATTTTTTCTCCACAAACAAAAAATAGTAAAAAATCTAGTCTAGAAAGAAGAAAGATTTACAGTGATGGAATTTGAGAGTGACTATGACAGTAGGGGTTTGCTTAATTCTTAAGCAAATAACCTTGGCCCTTATGAATCCCTGTTGAAGTGATATCAGCAATATTGCATAGGATTGTATTCTTGGCAAAAAACTGCTGTACTTCTTAAAGCATTTCTTGTAAAGAAAGATGGGGATGAAAGGTAGACTACCTACAAAGGACTGGCTTTATTGATCTAGCCAACAATGCTGCTTCATCAGAAGCTGCCAAGTATTAACACTCAAATAAATAAACATGAGTTGACACTGAAATAATAGCAAATCATTTGAGTTTATACATGCCATGGTCTCCCCTAGGCAACTTCCAAAGTTGGTCAGTGTTTCACTAAGATGTGAATACTACCACTTTTTGTAAAGAAGACCATTCTCCAGAATGAAGTACTGTTGTGAGTAATGGCTGTCTCACTTGAACCTTAAGAAGAATCCTGTTTTCTGCAGACTTGCAGGCAAGACTATAATTACTTATTTACCTGATGCTTCAGACAAGTACCTCTGAAAAAAATGCTTGGAGATTTTCACAACCATAGCTTGCATTATCAAAAGCACACTAAGCACTTTAAATGAACTTTCTTCTGTATTTCAATGATGTAATTGCCACTTTGAGTGCAAACACACTCTGACTCTTCTGGAATGTGCCATTTTATAATGACTTGTCTTTCTGGTTTAGGATGTAAATTCAGAATTTAGTCGGAGAAAACACAAAGACTTATATGAGGCTCTTGATGATGATTGGTCTTGATTGCTCAAGAGACCAAATATCCTGAAATAACAATGATAAACTCTAAAATAATTACCCTGCTCAGACAGCAGGATGTTGAAGACTCTTGTCTGTTCAAAGCAAAACCTAAGAGAAGTGGAAATACTATAGGAATGGTCATAGAGTAGCATGATTTGGGGAGATTTCTATAATAAAATCTAATGCTGTTGAAAATGAGCTGTTCTCTCAGGAAATTATTGAGATGCAGCTATTCTTTCTCATCTTCTCAGAGGTGTTTTTGGTTTTTCACCATGTGCTTACATGTGCACTGGACCCTGGTAATTGTCCCTGTGAGAGACCTCTCAGTCTGACAGAGCGTGTGTGAAGGAGGAGGGAGAACAGTGCACAGCTCAGCACCCCATTCTCTGATCAAGCTCATATTTATAAGCTAAGCAATCAGTGCAAAGCTGATAGCAAGCTAACACTGCAAATGGAAAGGGACTCAGGCAATCTCTATCATTTGTAACGTTATTCCATCATGTTTTAATACAGAAGCAGGAGAAAGCATCCTGAAGACTAATGGCATAATCTCAGTCTAAGCAGAGCATGCAGCAGGAATGTTCAATAGCCTGTGAAGGAAAGCAAAATGAACTAAATTTCTGCAGATACACGTGATGTGGCAAAGCCACTCTCAGAAGCCAACTTAAAATCAGAAGCAGCTAAGGAGCTTTAATCTAAAAAATAGTATAATCTTAATAAAATTTCCCTGATGTTTGATTATTTTTCGCTTTAGAATGCTTCTCCCATTACAGAAGACTCTGTGTATAGATTCTCTTGCTCTGAAGCCCGGTCTGGTGCCCCAGCAGGGGCGCTCCGCGGGTCGCTCACCCGCACATAGGACGCATAGACCCCGCAGCGGCTCTCGGGCAGCGCCTCCGCCTCGCCCTGCCCTCTCCTGGATGGGCAACGAAATCACTCCGGGTACAGCAGATAGAGCCTCTGGCAGCCAGCAAAGTAATAACATGAAATATAAGGTGGTGGGAGACACAGCAGAAGCACCACAAGCTTTCCTTTTGCTGGAATGTGAGACAAGGTATTTCTGCAAGTGCATTGCTAGCAGCAGGGCACAGTGGAAACCCCTCCAGGTGATTTTAAGCTTGAAAAAACCCCATGAAATAGAGAAAAGGAGATTAGTTTAAAGGAAGGGCGAGGATAGAAAAAGCATTGTCAAAAGCCTGGATCAGCTTTTTAGGTACTGTACAGAAGGCATTGTAAAGGGATGGCCTGCTGTTGGGAGAATGCTTTAGAGACATCATTTATGTCCCATGTTTGTAGAGAGCAGCAGCATGTGTTAAACTCTGTTTTGGTTAAAAAAAATCCTCGAGGCAGCTGGAGTTAAGAGGGATTTCTGAGTAGTGAGTGAAGTATAGACATACTGTTCTGTAGGGAGCACTAAACACCACTAACAGTGCCACAAGCAAGGTGACCCAGGCTCTGCAGGGCAGGGCAGGGCAGGGCAGGCTGCCACAGTGACTTGAGGAGCTGATAACACAGGGCACACAGACACATCTCTCCCTGGCGAGCTTTCCCAAAGCAGGCTGGCTGAAGGCAGGGGTCTCACCACCTCTCCATCCATCGCCTTTGACTGCAGCCCCAGGGGCGTCAGAAAAGCCGGAGTCTCCATCTCCTGCCGATTCCTGGGAGCCGTCTGCCACCTAGTGCCTGCTGCCCGTGCTAGCTCGCTGTGCCTGCAGCTTCCCAGCCGGGGTGCAGGGAGCCTGTGGTAAATGGGCTTTAGCCTGCTTCAGAATCTGCAGCTGGGCTCATCTTGACTGCTAAAAGGCCAGTTCTGTCCTTCCAGAACTAACTTCGCTTTTAAAGGAGTAAAAAACAAGAGGCTGATAATCATTCTCTTCTAGATCACCTATGCAGGAAGCTGATAGGCAGGTTAGTTCAAATGATTGATCTTGCTGCCTCATGATACTTCACCATACACTTGATTCAGGGATTAATCAGCAATTTTCTCCATAATCAAGACCTCCTATTCGGTCACATTCAATGGCTGAACTTCAGAGGATGATGATGTTTTTCTGACCTAGTCTGTGTACATCTTAATCTGTGTTACAGAAATGGAAGGAATAATTGCATTGTGCTTGACAGATCAGTACCTCCCTGGTGCTCTCTGTGGTATTTTGGGGTATCTTCTACTCTGCTGAAGTGGGGTGTGACTTCTCTCAGTTACTTTCTCTAAGAAGTCAGCTGCATAGCACAGATCTCTGTTTTATAAAGCATGTAGCACTGTCAGACAAGTATGTTAACTGCAAGCCCAAAAGCATTTGCCTGCAAACAGTAGCACCAGATTTAGCTCATTGTTTGATGTGTTCAGTGACTTTGCATGTCTGAAAGCTATTGTTAGGAGACTTTTTCATCAACAACTGGAATTACCAAATTAATCTTGCACAAAATGAGTGATGACAGTAGAAAAAGGAAAGGATCTTAAGTCAAACTGCTTAATTTGGGCAATCAGCCAATGCCACAGAACCTTTAAATGGAAGAACATGAGAAATGTCTTCCATCAGCCCAGCTGTTGATTACAGGCTTAGCTCTACACTCAACTTCCATGCCAACCACAGATTTGCCACCAGTACTTTCTCATTTCTTCTTGATTACAATGATAAATCCACCTCATCATATCAGGCTGCTCAATGTGACCTGGGGATTTTTTAACATTTTGTCCCCTGAAGGCAAAAGCTGCTGTCAGACACAGACACAGACTTTCCATCAGAAGGCAACAAAACACATACTTGTTCTATAAACAGCCTTTTCTGGCCTAGTAAGCTTGAAACTTTGTAGTTCTCTAATTTGGGGAAAATCTAGAACATAAGATTCTTTAAAATCTTACTGGATAAGCCCTTAGCAATTTGAGAAATGTTTCATGGGAAGGAAATTCCCACCTCCAAGGTTTTCTTCAAGGCTTTATACCAGCGTAACTCATGCAAACGATGATGTACTGAAAGCACAAAGTTAACTGTTGCAACAGAATTATACAGATAGATTTATACAAATATAGGGAAAAAAAAACCCCAAACAACAAAAGATACAACAAAGCAGTATTATTTTGCATTGAGATGCCTGAAGCAAATAGGTACCAGGAGCTGAACATAGAAGGAAACAAACTCCTGTGCCATGAACTTGTTACAAGTTGAAACTGTCAAACCCAGCTTCAGTTTTTGAGTTTTGCTTTTAATCAGCAAAGTCCATGCTGCATCACTGTTTACTGGTTGAACTGAAAATGAATTCAGGGCCAGGACTGAAGGGTTTGTTATCTACAAGTCATCACTTTTTGTTTCTGTCAGAAGCTCTATTAGTGTTACTAAAACAATGAGAGCACCATACAGCTAAGCACTGGTCAGGAGGTAAAAACACCTGTTAAGTACTTGATCAAAGAATGTAATCATAATCCAAACCTGGTTTATTTGTATAATCCAATAACAATTCAGTATTTTGTAGAAATAAGGTGTACATAGAGATACACTGAAGTTTCTTTTCTTACACTCCTCTCTGCCTTATGTTAAAAATGGGACAGCAGAAGTTCAGGGAAATTTGTCCCCAAACCCCAGTCAGTGAGAGTATCATTGCAAATAACACTAAGCAAGATTACATAAGTATCCATATGCTTATGCTTAAAAACAACAGCATATGCCTTATATACTGCTTGGTGGTCACGATCTGTGTCACAGCAAAGCAGAAGGAGTGGGAAGATAATGTGGATGAACAGAGGCCTGGAATGGCTGCTAGAGCTGCTGTTAACCTCCTGTGGGCATTTCTGCCTCACTGCTTGTGCTTTCTCAGGTTCCTGTACTTCTGTTGCCATTAATTTGCCCAAATGGCCCAGTCATCTGATTACACACACCTATGAGGATACTAAAAGCAAAATGCCTTTTTGACATCAGAAGCAGCACTGCTGAAAGCTGAAATACTGTTATCCTGTGATACTGAGAAATTGGTAAGGAACTTGGTGATTCAGTCCTATGGAGAAAACCTAAACCAGCAACAGCACGAGGAAAACAAAGGAGAAACTGTGAGGAGCTACGAACAAAAATAATCTACCAACCCAAAAGAAAACAGACATTTCCAAAGTTCTCCTTTTGCTTATTATTGAAAAAAGAGAAAGAGCCTGAAAATTATGCTGACTGATACTCCTTTTCTGACTCACAAATGTCAGTCAATCACAGGGGAAAGGCAAACAACCAGAGACTGGATCACAACTTATACTGAAACCTGCCTGTTGGACAGGAAGAGTCCAAAGATAACCTGTAGATTATCTTCAGAAGACACATGAAAAAGAGTGAGTTACACAGTTCTGTAAGTGGACAAAAAGAGCCAAGGCTGCTACTGCAGCAATTACTGCACGTATGTCAGTGCCAAAATGAAAGGATTATCCAAACAGAAGGGCTTGTGGTAGCTAAAAGGGATGGTATGAATATGAATACAGTTGAACATGAATCACTGAATAGATGTTCCTTATTAATAATTCAACAAAAATCAGTAACTGTACCAGGAAGGTAATTAGCTGCAGCTGCAGTGATCATCAAGCTATTAGCTGAGACACCAAACAAGTTATCAGTTAACAAGTCTATCAAGAAATATAGAATTATTAATAGGGAGCATCCAGAAGTTACCTTTACTTAATCTCACAGACAAGATAAATGATCACTATTATCTGCACTTATTTTAGACAAAATATGCCAAGACATATAAAAGTTTGAAGTGAGCTGGCAAAATTGTCAGCATCATCTTAATGCACCTTTGGGATACCAAAGAGTAGCAGCAATGTGAGTCTGATTCCCACCAGGCCCTCTGTGTAACCTGCATTTTGGCATCTACAGCAAATCTGGAGTAATAGTGACAAGATTCATGAGAGAGGGTTTCAAAGGCATCATTCATTTCAGATGGGACTTGTACACTTACCTTCCCCTTGTGCCTTGGAAAATCCTTCTGTTATCCTCCACCAGTCAAGTCCTATCATTAGGCATAAAAGTATTATTGTTATTGTTACCTGATGACCTAAAAAAATACAAGTATTAAGCATATCCCCCTCTTTATTATCCTAAATTTCTACTAAGCTGTGGAGTACCACTTAGATACAAACTTTAAAGACTGGATAGATTCCCCACCACTTTATGGCAGAAAACCAGCCATCAGTCTCAGAGTGGATGGTCCTGCATCCTCCTACACTATAAATATGTTGTGCATAAGAAGGTGGAGTAACTATTCCCACTAGGACAAGGAAGGGGAGAAAAATACCTCCTTTTACTGGACAGCTGACACAAAATTCTTCCCCATCATTACAGACAGTACTGGAAAGGGAGTTAATTTGTTCTTTGCTGTTGCTATAAACCACAATATATCTGTTTTTGAATTAGTAGGAGCTCTACTACGCTAGGTTGTGTTTACAAGCATGGTATTTACCCCTGCTGCAGAGCCCCTAGATGGCTCTGGCTGGCTCTGTACTGCAGTGTGCCTCCAAAACCACTGACTGCTGCAGAGCTCAGCACAGAAATAGCCAGGGGAGTGTTAATTATTTAGCAGTGGACTGGAACTCTCCATTCCTTCCAGGTGTCAGTAGCTGGCAGGTGAGGAGAGACCACACTCTCTGGACTGAAGGTGGCCTGAACCCTGCTGCAGATGACAGTGTTTAAACTCTCAAGGTCAGGCTGACATTTGCAGTACTTCTTCAGGTAAAAGACTGGGAAGTAATGAAGATGGGTTTGCTGCTCCAATGTGGAGTGAAGCAACCTCACAGTTCATCCTTCAGGAAGGCACCAGAATCATGCTGTTATTCTTATTTTAGTAATAAGAATTACTCTAATATGGCCCCTGGCCCTGTAAGTGACTGGTTAATGGTGAAGAACTGCCCTTAGTCACTACTACCTAGTAATAAAACTGCCACTGACATGAGTGAGGATTTTGTTCACCTCCTTTTTAATAATAAAATTGTAAACCTCAATATCTGAACTGTTAAAAATACAATTTATATATTCCAGGCTTTCCACAAACGTTTGGTGAAACAGAAAAACAAACTCTCATCTCTAAAAATATCCAGTACTACCATCTCACAAGAAAAAAATGACCAAGAGAACCAGAATGCTGTTGTCTGTGCACAACTACAACTTCACACGGTCTTTACAATTAAACAGTTATGAAATCCTGATTTACTTTAATTTCTGAAAGACATTTTACCATGTTGCACAACATCATTTCCATAACTTCCTGCCTGAACTACTAAACATACCTTTCTTAGTTGCTTCTTCTCCAAATAATATTTTTTTAATTATTATTTTCCTTTCTATTGCATTTTCTCACTCTTAATCACAACCCTTTCCTTTTAGGATTCTTTTGCATCACAAAGTTGACATCACTGCTTAGATGAAAGCACATCCAAAACCAGAGATGTGCATAAAGGAAAATCAGTGGGTAAACACACAGTTTATTACTGAAATACTAGCTTGAGCTGAATAAACATGCTGAAATACAATCTTTGTTGTCTGATTAAAATTTGGCTATGAAAATATTGATTCCTCCTTTGTCACACCAGCTTCATTATGCAAATGCCATATTTTGGTCTCAAATAATAAATATCTAACTAGCTGTTGCTTTACTTGCTGTGTTTTACCTACCTATATTAACATTAAAAAGTACTAAGACAAATATAACCCCTTGAACAAAAAAATCCTCCAAGCCAACTAATCAACAAGAGAAAAAAATTTCTCCACATCCCTTAAAACTATTCTGTGCACTCAGCCAAAGAAACATTTTTGAATCCTATCACCTCCCTCTAAAATTAAATTTCTGCAATTCCTAGTATGTTAATAAAACATTAAATCTTTTTTTGCAGGCTTTAGGAATGCTATTTTAAAGGAAAGGCCTGGGTGCAGATCACATGTTCAATGTGAGTCAGATTTCTAATTACTTCTGTCCGTTTTTAGGCATTCTAAGGAGACCACGGCAAGCTACTGTAGCACTGCTGTAGTTTACAACATTTTGGGCAAATCTTGTGTCTGGTACAGACTATGGGAAGCTGGCAGAGATCTTAAGATTCCCAGAACTTTGGAGGGCGATTTGCTAACCACACAAACCAGCAGTGCGGCGGCTTTCAAACGGAATTCATCACTCTCTTTACAATCACACCAATAACGCACGTAATTAAGCAGCCTACTCAGGTTTTTGATTGCTCCGTGTGCCTTTCATGACTTGATGACGTACATTCTCAACCAGGAGACCACAGACTAGTAACGTTTTGTATGTGATTAAGTGCCTCTCATTTACTACTTGTTGGTGTGATGAGCCCGACACCAGCGCCAGGCCGAAGGCGGAAAAACCGGCAGCTCCGCCCCTGCCCCTGGGCCACCGAGCCCGTGGCTCCCGCAGCTGACAACCTGAGAGGCTACTGACGAGCCCCAGAGAAGCTCACCCAGCACAGGCCACGCAGCCAAGCTCTGTGGACGCAGGACAGAGAGCGAAGGGACGCCCACAGCCGTCAGCTGCCCCGGGCTCCCGCCGGTCCGACCCGGGCTCCCCCCGCCCCAGGCCCTGCCCGCTCTCCCCGTCCCTCTGTCTGCCCAGAGCCCCGAAGCCACAGGAGGGCCGGACTCTGAACCTCCGCGGCTCTGCCCATGCGCTCAGGACTACCCTGCCCGCGCCGGCTGGCGGCGAGGGACCGACCGGGGAGCTGAGGGGCGGCTCCGCGGGGTGGGAGGAATGAGGCGGGCGGGGCTTTATCAGCTGACCGCGTCCCGTGACGGCCCCGGGCCCTACGGCGGCTGCGCCGAGAGGGCTGGTCTGGCTGCTGGAGCTAAGATGGCGGCCTCCAGCGCTAGGCTCTGAGGTGGTCGGAGCGGTGCAGCGGCTGCCGCCCGGCCAGGTGAGGGGCGAGGGCTCCGCTCGGCCGCCCTTCCCCACTATCGCCGGCAGCGGCAGGAAGCGCAGCGCTGGTGGGGGCAGCTCCGGGCGGCGCAGGCTCCCCGGCCAGGTAAATCCCAGAGGCGGCAGCGGCGGCCCCCGCCTCCTTCCACAGCCCCGGGCGGGGCCGGGCGGCCCCGAGGCGTTGCCGGAGGCCGCCTGTGCCCGGCTTTGGGGCGCGAGGGAGCAGGGCCGGGCCGGGGCAGCGCTGGGTGGCACCTGGGGGCGGATGCTGTGGCTGGCAGAGCCCCTGCTCCGTGACTTGGCCGGCGAGGGGTGGGCGCCCGGGGCGATGAGTAGCTGGCCCCTGCGGCTCGGGACCCAGGTGTGGGACCTGTTTTGTTACCAGCCTCTCTCCCTATGCCCCCAGCAGAGCTTCTAGCCTCAGATGCCTGATGCTTCCCCGCACCTGATGCAGCTGTTGTAGCCGTGGGGCAGAATCTGTCTTCCTTCCTAGAAGAGTATTTGTGTGTCCATTAAGAAAAGATGTAATTTTTCTCCTCCTGGCCTCAGATCAAAATGTACTTATCATGAGATGCTTTGGGAAGTAATTGCTGAGGAGTGGGGGAGGTGAGGAGGAGACTTGCTCTTACAGACAGGAGATTGTTCTTGGGAATGTTTTTGAGTGCTTTTGTATGGCTGAAGAGCATGGGCAGACTAAATAAATACTCCTCTCAGAAAAATCTACCCTTAATGTGCTTATTTTTTTACAAGATTTTTTGAATTTCTTCTGTGGATGCTTTTCAGTTGTTTGAACTTTCAGTGCAAAAAGACAGCACACTACATGCTTGTCTGTCTGCAGTGAGCTGCCAGCAGTCTTTGGGACAGACTTTTCTGATGGATGGTCTGGAGCTTGCACCTTGACAGCTGGCACTCTGCTGAGGGCTGTAAAAATGATGTTTTCTTGCTTCAGTTTCAGGAGGGGAGTGTGTTTGCTTTCAGATTGGAGCTTTTGATCAGAGGGAACTTTGAGAATGCTGCTTGGGGCCAAACATGCATCTAAGTTTGTCTGGAGTCTTTCTGTTAATGCTGCCACCACTGCTTGGTGGCTGCTTTTGAAGTTCATGCAGTCTGAAGTGTGTTTTCCCTCCTTCTCTCATGATCTTTCACAGTAAGATCTGTGGCATTGAGTCTGAGGATGAAGTTGGGAAGATAGCTGCTGCTATTCCCATTGCTTAGCACTGACAAAACATTACTGTATTTCAGAAATCATTCCTTTGAACTTCAAGACTTCTGGAGAATCAGAAAGTTGTCTACATAGGCCACGTGCATGTAGTGAGCTATGCAGAAGAGGAAGGCAGTCAAAGGGGCTGCTAGTGATGCAAGTTTCATTCCTGAATTGAGTTAGTAAGGTGCTGCTCAGGCTGCCAGGGCTTGGTTCAGAATAGCAGGATGGGCATCACAGATGTAAGAATGCCACTTGGCTCTAGTCCATTTCAACAGCACTGTGTCCTGCTCTGACTCCTGCCTGCATCAGGCAGCCAAGTGCTGGAACACTTAACCAAAAATTACTGACTCCTTTCCTTTATTGCTGACAGGTTTTTTTTCCACTTGCTACCAATTTCTAAGTGCTTGGAGACTCAGAGGTGATTCCCTGCGTAGGACAGACTTTCCAGGAACCTCACCTCCTCATTTAGCCCTGCTGGAATAAATTTCTAAGATTGGTTTCCTGTGTGTTGCTCACTCTTCTGGGTGGCACATGGGATTTTTCATAGTTTCCAAATAGTGTCAGTCCTGAGGGATTGAATCAATGTCTTTCCTGTATGGTCAGGATTGCTCTTCAGGGCCAGATCTGTGTTTCAGACTGAGCAGGTAACTTTGTTTTTAACTAGTGTTTGAAATTCAGTAAGTGGAGCTTATTGACTTAATAAAAGAATTCTTTATCTGTCATTCAACTGTGTATTGAAGATGTCAACCTGTTTGCTTCTAGAAAACTGTTCTCATGCCCAAAACAAATGTAAATATCTTACCTCACTAATAGAACTTAAAGTAGGACAATATTCTGAAGAAATATGACAAGATGTCTAAACTGTGACTGAAAGGAGCATTCTTTTCTCCCCCCCTTAGTGAGTAAACCATTTTATTCCCATATTCATCTGTCTGTCAGGTGAACAGATGGGTTTATTGATACAGCAGAGTGCTAATGTAGGTGGATAAGAAAAAAAAAATCCCGTGGGGAAGATTCTGGTTATTCTGCACAGCTCCTCAGTGGGGGAAGGAGAGCAGTCAGCTGGAGGATGGACACTGATCGTTGTCATTGTCACCATCATTCCTGGGCCTCATTGCATCCTGGCTCACTGAAGGTGGTGCTGCTGCTGTCATTGAGGCAGGGATCTGGTGGGTCTTGTCTCTTTGTCCCCTTACAAAAAGGGCTGCCAGTCCCTGCACAGCAGATGATCCAGTCTTGGTTTCTACAGCAAATTGGGCTGTAGGGCTTTAAGAGCAGAGTACTCTTTAAGGAAGCAGAAGAGTTTAGTGATTGATAAAAAGAATTTATCTGGAGGAAAACTCTGCCAGTTAGTGCACACAGTAGTAAAAGAGGCAGATGAATCAGAGCTAAAATATTTCAGTGCAGAAGAAGAATTAAATAATGCCTTTAAAGCTGCAGATGAGCAGATGACTGGAAGTCAGGCTCCAGACCTTTAAGCTAAATTGTAGATATGTAGAACCACAGGTTAACAGAACCTTGGAGGCTTTTTTCAGCACTTTGCTCTCATTTCTTTCCAATTGGTCCCTGTCTTTATCCTCTTGGTATGTCATCTTTCTCTCAGAAAAGTCACAGTTGAGCTTCATGTGAGTCTGTGTAGGATGGACTTTCCAGGAACTTCACCTTGTATTTTACCCTTGCTGGAATACATTTTAAAAAAGAATTCTTGGTTTATCAGCATTTGTTTTCCACTTCTCCTTCCAAAAAATCTGTTTCTTATCAGCATTTGTCTTCTTCCTCCCACTGGTGGAACAGAATAATAATCCTGTGTGGAGCTCTGAAGTGCTACCTTAGCATAGGTAAAACCTTCACTTAAGATACAGGAACTTTGTAATAGAGGAAAAAAAGTCAGTTTAAATTCCACACTAAACTTTGAACCCCTGTCCAGACATCTGACTTGATGTGTAGAGTTGCAGTTAGGCCTGTTGCTTTGGTGCCTGCAAGGTCACAGCTTTGTTTCTGACTCTGGGAGTGTTAGTTTGAGACTGACTTGTCTCTGTTTCCCAAAATAGATTGTTTTTCCAGCTGGTAATTTTGTCTGAAGAATATGAAATCTTGGAAAAGTGGAAAGTGTCTGTAAATTGAACACAGCTTGTGTAATACACACTCATGTAGCTTAAACTCTGAAGCTGGGGGAGTCCTGGCAGCAGCTCAGGCCTTTTGATTTTGGGCACTGCTGTTTCTGGTACTTGCAGCACACACAAAAATGTGGTTTCAACTCTTCCCCCAAAAGCTGTTTTACTGCAACTTACAGTGCTACAAGAACCAAATAAGAAAGTGTTGCTGAACTTCTCTCTTGTTAAAAGCTAATTGAAACACCCAGGTATTGGGGAGAGCTTTAGTTTGTCTCCCAACAGAAGTTGCAAGTCATGAACAATGTTTTGCCTGCAGGAGCCTCAGATTACTTGTCTGCTTTGCATTCAGCATGCTTGCTCCCTCTCAACCAGATGAAACATGTTTGTGAACTGCTGCTTTCAGAGTTCCTTCCTCTGCTCTAACAAACAGAACAACTGAACTAGGTGTTTCTTTGGTATTAAACCTCTGAGAGCTGTGAATATCTGGTATCCAGTGGCTGTGCCACAGTATGCTCAAAATAACCTTTGTAGTTCTGGTTTTTCTATTACCAGGTACCCCAGGACATCATTGAAATAGGGGCCCTACTGTCCTGGATGCCTATGAGCAAAATAAAGAATTTCATTCCAGTTTTGTGTTAAGTCAGTGAACTTTTTAAAGGTATCTTTAAAAAGTACAGGAAGAAGAGGTAAAAGGTGACAATAAGAAGAATGTTCTCTTGAGTAAATGAAATTATGACTGAGCAGGCTGCTATAGCTTACACTGGCAGTATGGCAAGACTGGGTTGATAAAACCTGATCTGCTCTACAAAGTCAGTTTGTACTCTAGGTACTGAAATGACAGTGTGTCACACTGTAGATCACATAGTAAGGGTGAGGCCGTGCTGCCTCTACAAGAATAAGTGAAGGAAGGTAACTTTTTGCTTCTAAAATGTCTGTCTTGGATTATTTTTTTCATCTTGTTGTTACTGTGGAACCAGTGAAATATGATTGCTGGGCTTCACTACAGCAGCTGAGAACACTAGGCTATTGTTAGCCTTGTTCTCTGTTAGACTGGAGGAAAATGTGTACAAGAATTAATTGTTACTAGATTTTGGCATATATTGCCTCTGTGCTAGTCCTCTCAGTGGGGGAGATCACTACAGTCCCTGTCCAGAAGCACAGTGAGTAAAGCATCAAAGCTGAATGGTTTCAATACTTTCAGTAGCAAAGCAGTCTTGTGAACTTGTCACTTCCACTGCACGTACAATAATTCACATGTCTGGGTCCTGAATCTAGTGAGAGGCTGGACATAAAATTAATGGAAGCTGCTGGTAGTTCCTAAATGAGTGTTTCTCAGTTCTGCATTAAGACATGTGCAAGAGTTAGGGCATCTTGCTTTGAAACTCCAGAGCAGCAGGTGGTGGTCAGGTCTGGGAGACTTCATAGAGCTGGTTAGAGGAGTCTGGTGATGCAGCTGGAACTACTGATAAATAGGTTTTATTCCATACTTAGTTGAACGGGTCTTGTTACAAGCTTTTGATTTTTACTAATTAGTTATTGTCAGGAAGAGGTATGAAGATTCTCCCATTTTACTCTGGAAGATAAACCACAAAATTACCAGATATAAAGGGTGCTACTGTACAGGAAGATGCTTATCCAAGGTAATAATAATGCAACTTAGTTTTTAAACTGGGCAAAATGAAGAACTTCAGGAATAATGCTGTTGAATATCTTACCCCTCATAAGACTGCTGTGTTCAGAGAATTTAACTTGCCACAAGTCAGTGGGTTATTGACACTGGAGACCTGACTTACTGATCCACAGAAATGGCTAAATGCTGCTTTTGTCTTTTCCAGAGGCAGTAGCACCAGTTTTCTGTAGTAGGTGATGACTGTGCTGGCTGCTCACCTGAGGGAAGGAATTCTCAAGTTCTCTTCAGTCAGGCTGTCTGTATGTCATGTTCATCACTACATAACTGCTACAGTCTTTGCTCAGAAAGAAAATAGCCTCAAGTTGTAGAGGGAAGAAATTAGTGGTGATCTAATGTTACAGGTCATCCATCTCCAAGTGAGAGTTCTTTTGCCACATGGAGTTAGCTGAAGGTGAGAAGATAACTGGGGCTGTACTCTGACTTTCCATGGAGTCCTGCCTGGGGCTGGATTACTGTAGCGTTGCTTCAGGCACACTCTGAATGTGTATTCCTGCAGACTGGCTGTTGAAAGATGTGATCTTCTGGGGATGTCCCCAAGTTAATGGTGTGAACCTGGGAGTAGGACCAGTCTGCAATCCAGGGCAGGGAGACCTGCTTTGACACCCTGGAAAATAAAACCCTTGCTGTAGCAGTAAGCTGAGAATGGCAGCTTCACTGCTCTTGTGACTTCAGGGTATGGCCACTTATTTCACTCTGCTGTTATTACATGCACAAGGGAGGGTAATTCCCAAGAACCCACCACGCACCAGTTTTGATCATGGAAGGCAGTCTTTAGTGTTCAGAAGCATGAAATTAGCAGCTCCTAAAGCACTGACCCAGTCAAGCCTGTGGGCAAGCTTCCCTGGATTCCTGCACGTGTTGAGGGCACAGGGATTCATGTGTGAAACGGGCACAGCAGGATGGCTTAAATTTTTACAGCACAGAAAGGGGACTTGGGCAGCTCTTTAATCACAACAGTTGGCTAATAAGTAAGTTTCTCAACTTCAGATTCCATTTCAGACTGAAAATAAGCTGCTCTTATCTATCTAGGTCTGCCCTTGCTTTTTTTTTCTTTTTTTTTTTTTTTTAATGGCAATAGGAATTTGGCTTAGCTGGAGTTATGAAGGCAGGGTACTTGGAAAACTGTTATGGAATTTTCAGGAGTTAAGCATTCTGGTGATGACAAGTTCTTTTCAACTTCTGGTGACTTGAATTTGGGGGTGCAGAGGTGCAAAAAAAGGGGTTGATTTGCAATATGTCAAATAGGGCTGAGTTACTGTACCCTGGTACTGCTACAGAGTAACTGGTGTAACAAAATCAGTAAGAAAACAAATAATTCATGTTCCACTCAATGTGTAACTTTGTCTGTGTATTCTTTTATAAACATAAATATTCCTAATATTTTTGTGTGTTTGAAAGTGACAGAGCAGTAACTTGACTGCTTAAAAAGTCTTTTTGTCTTGAAGCATATTGATGATTAGTGAATTTCAGTTTTAAATGAAAATCATGAGTACTAACAGGATGTCTCTTTTGTTTTCAGGTCTTGGCACAGAATGAATATAATTAGAGAAAACAGAGATCTTGCTTGTTTCTACACAACAAAACATTCATGGAGGGGAAAGTAAGTAACTTAAAAGTTTGGGGCTTTTTTTGTTTTCTGTGACATTTCTCTTTTCCATTACTGGATTTAACTGCATAGTTCCTCTGATAAATGAAAATTGCTCCAAAGTCTCCTGCTGCTCAGTCTCTGAACTGAAAGTGTCTTCACTAGAATCCCTTTGGATTTTGTTGTGTTTAAGCCTTCCTTTGCACATGCTCCCAACTACACTGTGGTTCTGAAAAAGACCACCTGACTTAGGCAGCTTCTGAATCTCTCAGACTTACTATAGAAAGCATTTATTTTGAGATGGAAATGCATTTTCTCAGAACAGGTTCTTGGAGTAATATCTTATGTACTCTAATAGATGAGGGCCACTAGTCCACACATAGACTTAGCAAGTTTTGTAAAAGATATGTTAAACTATTGAGATTAATTGCAGATTTCTGTTTCTAGAAATACACTCCATCTCTAATGAGGGTCTTGAACCTAAAAATGAATTTTCAGTGATCTTTCTTTCTGTAAAGGCTAGGGAACTTCCAGTCAAGATCTCCACTAAACTATCACAAGTGGAATGTATTACACTGTGTTTGAAGTCAGATGTTGTATGAACTTATTGAAGCTTCACAGGAATTTATTTGGTATCCTTGCCTGCTATTGCTTCTCTCATGCATAGTAGTGCTGTGGAACTGGGATTTTTCCTTGCTTTCTAAACAGTAACAGACTAAAGAGGCCTGCAGCTCAGGAGCACAGGTATTTAGTCTAATGTTTAGATGGAGAGGTTATGTCTGAATCTGCTGTTTAACCAGTAAGTTAAAACCAGTTGGGATTTATTTTGGCACTCTGCTGATAGATACTTTATGAATTCTTCCTATCAAAGATTGGGAATACTGGGAGGGGAAGGAGGAAGGTGCTGCAAGGAGTGGCTGCCATGGGTGTTTCCCAATTGTGCTTTGAAGAACTGTGGGATTGCTTCAGAGTCTAATCAAAGAACTCCCTGCCTTCTCGTCAGCAAAAATTAAAGCCCTGGGTAGTTCAGAGTCCAGGGTGGACTGAGCACAAAATCTTTTCTTCAGCCAGGAGGATTTTTGATTGACTTAAAATAAGTAGTTTAATGTTCAGTTTCAGCTTGTTAGAGTTCTGATACTTGTGTAAATTAAGTCTTGCCTGAGTTAGGATTCAGGCTTTTGGATTAGTGTGCGCATGGGTGAATAAACTGTTCCCTTTAGTAATAAGATACTGTGTTGGAGTAGAACATGAAAACAGTTTGTTCCTCTTTTATGTTCTGTTGAGGGACAAAAGCATTTCTAGTCTTTTCCTCTGAAGTTTCTGTGGTATATATGCAAATCTGGTGTGCATACAATTTGAGCCACTTCATGGAAATACACAGAACTCAGCTTGCTTATCTTGCCCAGTGCCTTCCATTAAAGAGCCTTTTCCTCCAAGAAGCTATAGTAGTGTGATCTTGAACTTTGACAGTATCATTCTGATAAACTCTGAAGTCTTACAGAACTTGAAGCCAAGTCTGAAGTCTAAAACAGGCTTAGTTTTAAAAGCTTAATGACACTTTTCCCATGATCAAGTGGAAAGGAGTATTTAGTGAGTAGCTGCCTCTTGTGTTGCAGTAGAAGCTTATATGGTAATAATAATAAGCCTCTGAGTACTTCACTTCATAGTTATACATTCTCAGTAAAATTGGTGTACTAAAGTAAATGTTCTGTTTCATTTCTTTGCCTTCTTTTGACCTGCATCTTAAAACTCAGATACCTGAAAAACAAATAGGCTTTTTCAAACAGATGAAACATCTTTAAGGTGGTAGGTAATTTCAATATTGCCGATTTCTCCAAGTTGTGAAGAAAAAAAGAACTGCTTTAAGTTCCTGACTGTGGGACATGAATGGTTTGAGCATGCACCAGTTTGTTTACTAACAGAAAATGGTAGGAAATGAAGTTTGTGGGATTGACTGTGTCAGCCTGGTGCTCTTGACCTTGCTATTAGAGTGAAGGGAGAAATCTGCTAACATGAGGGAGCAGTCTGAACTGAATGTACCTGAAGCCCCTGCTAAGTTTGACATTGTAAAGAAATGCTGGCTTGTGCTGCAGACCTGGCAAGTGAGAGAGAAGGGACTTGTATTGGGTCTGACTGAGCTGGAGATCATTTTCCACACAGCAGCCCTCCCAGGCCTGTGCTTTGCATTAAGAGCTGAAAGGTGCTGGTAACACACCCCTGTTGTGGCCACTGCTGGGCAGGGCTTGCACAGCACCAAGGCTGGTTATTCAGCATTCCCCCTGCAGTGGGATGGGGTGGCCAAGATCTTGGGAGGGGACACGACTGGGACAGCTGACCCTGTGTCAACTGACCAAAGGGGTATTCCACAACACATGATGTCATCTTAACAATAAAGGAGGGGCATCTGCTTGTCCTCCAGAGCCACTGCTGTGCATTTGGAGCCCTGCTTCCTGGAAAAGGGACCAGACATCACCTCCTGTGATGGGAAGCAGAGAATAAATTCTTGTTTTCTTTTGTATCTGCACACAGCTTAGCTTTGCTTTTCATGAAACTGCCTTTGCCTTAACCCATGAGTTTCATCTTATTTCCCCTGGTCTAATTGAGAGGAGGAGGAGGGGAGTGAAAGAGTGGCTTGGTGGGCACCTGGCATCCAGCCAAGGTCAAACCACCACAGGACTGCAACACCAGCATGCAGAAAAAGAGGGGAGAAATGACCTGCTGCTTGATGCCATGTCTAGGATGGCACAGGTCCAGATTAGTTAGCCAGCCATCTGGTTGATCCTATCCTGCTCTTTATCAGAAAACCCATAGTTCACCCAGAACTGAAACTGAAATTGCTGCCCTGAATCAGTTCTGATGTGGACAACTAACTGATGTACTTTTATTTGGTTCAAGAAAGCCACCTGTGTTCAGATCCTGTTTCTGTGGTCAGAGGATACCTGCTAGAGCTGGCTCTGGTTCAGGTTTGACTTTCTGGACAGGGCTGCTTCCAGATAGAGGTACCCTAGAACAAGTAGTAAGGGATTAGTGACAACATGCTGCTTCAAACTCTGGTTACTGACGTTGCAAGAGGTTTTGATTCAGAAGGAGGTCATTGTTGTCTAGCAAGAGCTGGTGCAGGGTGTGCTAGGAAATGAAACCATGGTAAGGCTTCCGCTTGCAGCTTGATGCAGCTACGTTTCTATTTCACTGCTGCTGCTGATGTGCCTGAAAGGCAAGAAACTTCTTGCTGCAGCTGGCTTCTAAGCACTGGGCAGTTACCCTGTGATATTGGAAAGCTTCAGTAGCCCAAGTCTTTCTGTCTTAGATATAAGTCTTAAATAGTCTTAGTTTTCCTCAAGCTAAGAAAAGGAAAAAAAAGGGCTTGGCCATAACAACACTGACTTGTTAGTGTTGTGACCAGGTGTGTCATTTGGACTATTTCAGGGTGCAACTGTTGTCTGAGAGCTTCAGACAGATGTGTGAAGTATTGCAGATACTACACAGTATTTGCTGTCTGTGCAGTGTGCTGAGAATTTATTCTGGTCTGGTAGTACCTTCCAGTGCAAGTTCCAAGAGTCTTTGGTCCTGACTTGGCCAATAAGAGAGATCTGCAGAAGGAAATAGACTTTCAGTGGTATTCTGGGTGTCTTTTATGGAGATGCACATTAAGCTCCTCTGTTATATTTAAGGGTGAATTTCAAACTAACAACAAAGAAAATGCCATTTCCTAACAATGACTTGTGTAGCTTCTTAGCTGAGTTCTGGAGTTTGCCAGGCTTTTCTGGCACTTCTGCAGAAGCTGACCCTCTTCTGTGTTGTAGGTATAAGCGAGTCTTCTCTGTTGGAACCCATGCCATCACCACGTACAATCCCAACACGCTAGAAGTTACAAATCAGGTAATTAGCATCTCTGCACTTGGTTTCTAATTTATGTTCACTATCCAGAGTCAATAGTGGCATGCAGTCTGCAGAAACTAGTGTGACAAGATCTCAGCCAAACCAGAAGGTATGGCAGCTGCTACAGGAACACACAGAGCAGAAAACTGGTGTTGCTTTCACTAAGTCCATAAATACCCAGTGGCTTTTGTACTTTTAGGCAGTTTGTTTTTGCTGTAGTAATAGGGTTTTTTTTGTTCTAATAGTAATAAAAATAGTAGTTTGCTTTTGGGTGTGTGCTGTTGTGCATGAAGTGGGGTAGGTGTGATCTCTGTAAGGTGATGTCCCTGGAGGTAGTTGGGACACTTATTTGCAGAGTATCAGATAGGAATCTGAAGCTCAAGCTGTCAGGCAACACAGTGGCTGCTGTCTCTCAACAATGACTTGGCTGTTATTGGTACTAAGGGATTCTGGGTGGAGGAGGTATAGGTTTTAAATGACTAACACTCTGATCTAATTACTTTCAATTGTCTAGTGGCCTTATGGAGACATCTGTAGTATTTCTCCTGTTGGAAAAGGACAAGGGACAGAATTTAGTCTCACTTTTCGCAAAGGGAGTGGAAAAAAGTCTGAAACTCTTAAGTTTTCCACAGAGCACAGAACAGAACTCCTTACAGAGGCACTGGTAAGATACTTTGTTTTTTTCTCCAAGCAACCAGTACTTGCTTTTCATTACCATTTGTGGTAGCTTTAGGAAAGCAAGTTGTCTTTTGAGCTGTGATGTTGGTGACAGCTGTGTAGTGTCATTTGCAGCAGCTAGTGCTTGATCCACTCCAAGCCATTCCATGATTCTCAATAGTGAGTAAAGCTGCAAGTGCAGAATCTTTTCAACTGCAGCAGAGCAGTGAGCCTTCAAGGAGGCTTAGCTCAAATCCCTTAAAACAGAGTCAGCTTAAATGTAGACTTGCTGGGTAAATTTGCTATATTTGCATTCATTCATGGTTAACTTTTTATGGTTAACAGAGATTCAGAACAGACTTCTCAGAAGGGAAAATCACAGGACGGGTAAGTGGCTTCTCTGGATCATGTGCACTATAATGAAATGATCTCAAGGCTTAACATATATGAACAAAGTAGAAGTTTATGCTTGTGCTGCATGCTCTACCTAAAATAGCTTTTGGAAATGTGAGTCTGAAGTCTTGCTTTGAGAAGAGAAAATTAACAGTTTTGTTCAAAAGCAATGGAAATCTTTTCAACAGAATATCTGAGTTCTCTTCACTCAGCCTGAGCCCTGTGGTGGTAACACAGAAATACTCCAAATGCTGATGAAATGAAGGGCTTTGCTGATAGGAGAGAAGGAAGAAAAACATAACCTTTGATTCATTATTCAATGTTTATTACTTCCAGCACTTTCTAACCCTGAATAATTTTCTGCATAACATTCTGAACAGTTGGTGTGGGAATATTGTATCCCAAGAGAATTTCTGTAGATCAGGTTACAGACAAGATTGCCATTTATTGAGTCCTGGTAATACAGTAATTAGCAAGGCAGTATAGAGAGCTGGGCTTTATATTTAGTGTTATGTCTTCTGATCACAGAAGATGGCACTTTAACTTAGTGAGGCATAGAATAAATCCTCAGTGATGAGAACAGTAACACTTTGGGAATATTGGGGTCCTTTTTGCTTACTGTAGTTTAGAACAGACCTTTAACTTGCTGTTTTCAGTAAATCTGTTTGTAATGGAATATCACTGGAGATGAAAGAATTGCCCTATAGTGATGTTTGCCTTATTTTAGTTTGATTAGATAAATAACAGCTTCTGATGCAACAGCAACTTCCTTGTCTAAGCACAGTGTGCATAGTCTGTATGTAGACCACCTGCAGCAAGAGAAGCCTAGTCCCTGATGGAGTGGCTGTTCTGGGATTGCTGTTCTCCTCAAAACTATGACTTTGCAAAGGGCATTGTGACTTCCTTGTCAGTTGATTCAGTGTTCTTAACATCATTGAGAGCATTAAGGAAAATTATAACCTTTTGAACTTTATGTTCCTCATTAGATTGGAAAAGAACTCTTGCTGTGTGGTAAAGGGGTGTGTATGTAGCTGTCTAAAAGTATCTCTCTGCAGAGGTATAACTGCTATAAACATCACTGGAGTGATACAAGGAAACCTGTGATTTTGGAAGTGACTCCTGGAGGTATTGACCAAATTGATCCTGCAACGAATAAAGTCCTGTGCTCCTATGACTACAGAAATATTGAAGGCTTTGTGGATATCACTGGCTATCAGGGAGGCTTCTGTATCCTCTATGGAGGGTTTAGTAGATTGGTGAGTACTAAAACAAAACATCTTGCTATGGTGCTTAGGATGCTTATAACTGCACATTTAATGATGAAGCTTCAACGTACCAATTTGACCAAACAAGAATGTGTATCTTTGGGACTAGCTGTGGAGCCTCAAGGTTTGCAGAAAGGTTTTAAAACATCTTTTCCACAGAAAAATTAGTTAAAACATTTTAAAGCAATGTGTGGGGTTTTTTTTATGCTTATTGCATGTTTAAAAACTACAGAGCATAAAAGCCCCTGTTATTTATATTTGAGTAGTGAATATGAATGTGATGTGGACATGGCATTTTCTGACACTCCCACAGTTAGAGTGACAGGCAGTGTTACTAATTACCAACCTATTGACAGGGGGATTCGGTGCAGAAATACATTGGTCAGTGGTGCTGCTTCCAGCAGCTTTTCTTGGGAAATACTGCAGTGGAATGTTAATTTCAAAAGGATTTCTGTGTACTGAGTAGCTGTAATGGATCTTCAGGAATTAATTAATGGTTACTAATGTAAAGATTGTCAGTAGTGACTGAGGTAGCTGTAGCTGCTGAAGATTTGTTTCTCTTTTGAAAAGGCAAGTGTAAATGTAATGGTGGGTCTTGTGTCACAAATACCTTTTCTCTCGATACCATGCACTTAGCTAAGGCAAGCCCAGCTGCTGGTCCCCTGTTAGGTATCTAGTGGAGGATTATTTATGGAACTGTGATTATTTGAACTAGGCCATATTTTTCACTGTGGGGTTGTTTTTTCTTTTCTTGTCAAACTTTGCAGCACCTGTTTGCATCTGAGCAGAGGGAGGAGATTATCAAAAGTGCAATAGAGCATGCTGGGAACTTCATAGGCATCTCTCTGCGGATAAGGAAGGAATCCCTAGAATTTGAGCAGTACTTGAACCTTCGCTTTGGGAAATACAGCAACGACGAGTCTGTAACATCCTTAGCAGAGTTTGTTGTGCAAAAAATAACACCTAGGCACTTGGTAAGAGTATCAGACTGCAGGGACTTGGTGGTTAAGTGCTAAGAATTCTTTCCTAATGTGCCTTTTTTATTTTGGGAAGGAACCTGTGAAAAGAGTGCTAGCTCTTACAGAAGCTTGCTTAGTTGAGAGGGATCCAGCTACATATAACATTGCAACTCTGAAGCCTTTAGGCGAGGTAAGAGGTGACCTTTCTCATAATACTTCTGCTTTATTACCTTTAGAGCTTCTGTTTGAAGGATGTGGTAGTATGCATAAGATGGCTATAATTTGTAGAGCAGATAACTAACACATGAATGTGATTCTTATCCTTATCTCTTAGGTGTTTGCAATAGTATGTGACTGTGAAAACCCCCAGCTTTTTACCATTGAATTTATCAAAGGACAAATTCGGAAATATTCTTCAACAGAAAGGTAACTGGAGCTCCTGTGGGTTACACATTCAAATTGTAGTTTCTAATTCTGCAACTTCCATAAACACTGACCTTTGGAAGTGTTAACCAAAGCCTTGCTCTTCTAGTGGCCTGCCACTTACAAATCAAGGTTTGTTACAGGAAATCTCTCCCCTTAACTTTCATCCCAATTTTGTTAAAGAAGTCTGTCCAGAAGTTTTCTGATGAGCATGTCAGGGTGTTGGACAGTTATGCTGTTCTGTGTATTGGACTGGGTTAAGCAGTGCACCTGAGACAAGAGAAGAAAGCACAACTTAAGTGATATGGAAACAGGCAGTCTGTAAACCCTCTGAGCCTGAGATGGTATTAGCTGGTTCTATTTAAAACACCACCAGGGCAGTCCCTGAGACTGCTTTCAGCTCTAATGCAGCCTAATCCTGCTAAGGGAGGCCTTGCCCACAGCCCAGGGAGGAACTGGCTCACAACATGTCTACCTGATACATGGATAATCGAGAGTTGAGCCCTTCAGTGATAGGCTGCAGCTGGCCTGCTAAGGGTTGGACATCTTGCTGCTTACCATGAATACAGGAACACCTCCAAGTTAGTGAGTTAGTGACTTTTTCCAGAGGTGGAGCTGTTAGCATCAATATTACCAAGAGATTACAAGGATTGCTGTCTTTCATCCTGCACTTAACACTTCTTCTTTTTTTTTTTTTTTTTTTTTTTTTTTTTTTTTTTTTTTTTTTTTTTTTTTTTTTTTTTTTTTTTTTTTT
>JAOEGS010000117.1:5636-62752 GCA_025447755.1 Corythornis vintsioides
AGTGAAGCATATGTGGACTCAAATAAGGGGTTAATTCCCTGCCCTGTGTCTGTGGAGGTGAAGAATTGTATGTCTTTATCCTTGAAGCATTTTCTTTAGACAGAAGAGTAAAATGAGACCTTTTAGGAAGGCAGAGGTTTGTTTTGTGATAACTAAAGCCAGTTGAAATATTGTAATGGCTTGAATAATGTTAACATTGGAGCTGTGCTTGCTGCTTCTCTGGGAGTCGTGTGTATTTGGAGATACATAGTATGGTGTGGTGACATTGTCATTCATATGGCTTTTTGTAGTTTTTATTAATGAATTGCCTTTGTTGTTGCTTCTTTCACTCTAGGGCATACTGTATCCTCCATAAACTATGAGTAACCATTGCCTGAGCTCTTTTCAAATTGCATATACAAAGACAGTGAAGTAGAAAAAAGTGCCTGAAATATGTCCAGCAGCAGGGCAAGAAAAACTATTAGCTGCTTAGATTTTTTAAAAATTTTTTCTTCATGTCCTTCTGTGTTTCATTAGCAGATAAAATACATTCCAATTATCTATAACCAAATTATATTCTTGAGAAGAAATTCTGATAATACCATACATGCAGGAGAGTGGCAAGTGATACAGTACTGCCAAATTCTTATTATGTCCTAGCAGCATCTCCAGTGCCCTGATTCCTAGCAGGGAGGCACAGGTTTGCCTGGGTTACATCTCGTTTGTAAATCTCTCTGACACCTAGCAGTGTTGAGTATCATGTACCCTTGTGTTTCTTTGTGTTTAGAAAATACTTGAGTGGAGATGATTTTGTCAGGTAGACAGTTCTGGAGAACACAGAGGGATCAAAATGCCAGGTGCCTGCTTTGCAAGTCCTGTGCCACATTCACGAGGAAACAAAGATCTTTCTTTTCCACAGACTGTAGAGAGCCTGCCTGGAGAGCTACACACATCTTCTTGTTTTCTCCCTGCACAAAGTTTACATCCAGCTTTGCTGGTAATTCTGCCTGTTCCAAAGCTTCAGAGCAGGCTGTGCTCTGCAGCTCTCAGTTGCTCACCTGCTCCCTGCCAGGCTGAGGTGCAGCAGCCTGCACTCCAGGTCCCTGCCCTGCCAGAGGCAGCCAGCAACTCCTAGCCATTAAAATACCATGCTGGGTTTTGATCTGATTGCAAACCAGAGCTGACAGGGTACATTATGAAATGCAAGGAAGTGAAAACAAGCTCGAATCAATATGACTGAATTTGATGTAGTTTGTGGGCTTTATTTATTTATTTCTAATAATCCCTTCTGCTTAGTACCCAAATGAGTTGAATGTTGGTGTTTAGGCAGTCGGTTGGTACCATTTTCAGATGCTGTGTATTGGTTCTTCTTGTGAACAGGAGGTTAACCTGCCTTCAGGGTATCTGGCAGCCCTCAGAGCATCCTAATGAAATTGTCTGGGTAGGTGACAGTGCTGGGAACATTTCCTGTGCCCTGAAATCCTGGTCAGGATAATCCCTTTCTGGCATGGAGCAGCTGGTATCCCGTGGCTCTTGGGAGGGCTCATGGGCCAGAAACCAGGGAGAGAAATGTCTTGTCTTGTCTTTGATACCTTACTGCTCAGAAACACAGTTGCAACATCTGCTGCACTCAGAGGAGTTTTGGAGTGGCTCAGCAGCAAATGAGTTCTGGCCATTTTCCAGGCACTTGTCTGCTTCCGAGGCCATGGCAGATGGTCTGGAGAGCTGTTGAGCAGGGCAGCATGTAGGACTGTGGTGGTCTCAGGTGGTCACCTCCATGTTCTGGAAGAAACTTTTGGAGCTGGCAGTGGCTTTTTGTCCTCCAAATTGGGAAGTGTAGTGCTCATGCCTCAAAGAGTGAAAGAAGAGCAGTGGACTTGGAGAGATAAAGCCATGCAGGTCAGTCTGGTAACCTGCCAAGCCTTAGCTGGATCCTGTTGCTGAGGTTATGCAAACACCCTCTCTGGATAACTACATCTTCTCTGCTGTGTGGAAACACACACACATGCACGTTCCAAGTTGGTGTTAACAATTCTGAACAGAAGAGACACCTTTTGCAAAATGATACAAGTCAAGCATTTACCACCTAAAGATGCTTTTCATTTCTGGTGTGTGATACATAATCATTCATGTTCAAAGCAAATGAAAGCTGGGAGGAAATAAATGTGGAGGGGAATTGAACACGGGCTTTAAAGGAGATGATTTAAGGATGAAGTATAAAGAGGTTCATGTCATTTTGCAGCTTGAAATGATGTATTAAAACACATTGAAATTGTTTTATGTACTCTGATTTTCTTAATGACATTGAAATGCTTTACTTTAAAGGTTTTTAATGCTTTTTCAATAACATTGACATTTTTTGCTTTACTGAAGACCTTGCCAAGATCTTTGGATAACATGAGTGTTAACACAGCCTAAGCTGCACTTAGTATCTCCAGGCTGTGGCAAGGAACACAGAGACACCCAGCCCCCCTCCAGCAGAAGGACAGTACTTAAGGCTTTCTATATATTTATTCAAAACACTTTTCTAGATCCAGAGGATTAGTCTGGCTTCTGTCACACTTGTGGAAGAAAGGACTCTGTTTCTGGTTTTGTACAGTGTTCATTTTGGACATCTAATGGCCTATAAAAATTTGATGCTGTTGCAGAACAAAGTGCTAAAATTTTAATTTCTGAAAAATATTCCTTTTGCAACACATGGAAGTGTGATAGAAATTTACTTTATTTTTAGAAAATATCTATTAAGTCTCTTTTGCAAGGAAAATAAACAAAATTTCTGCATTTTTAATGGCATGCTATTCTCAAGCTCAAAAAGAAATAATAGACAGTTTGTGTTATTCCCTTTTTGTGTAGAAAGGGTATAATTTACACTAAAGGAAAAGGAGTGGTCTGCAAGACAAGGAGAGAAAAGAAGGAATTGTGTGTTTGTTTCCTTTTTTTCACATATACAGTGTGTATTTCTGGGGATTAAGTGGTGCTGAGAAGCAACAGATTGTATGCAGAGATGATGCCCTCTCTATAGGGAGTTTGCCCTTCCATCTTCATTCTAATTCCTGAGCATTAAATATATTTTTTTGGCATTTCTTATTTTGGGTGCTTTTAAACTGTTGACTTCTGCTCTTCCAGCCTTGTGAAGAAATCACTGTGATTTTAATTTTGAAAAGGTGGCAACTTAGACTCATAGAATGTCAGGGGTTGGAAGGGACCTAGAAAGATCACCTAGTCCAAGTCTTAAGAGATGTTCCACCCTAAGAATGAGGCATATTGCAGGTATGATTCCTGTCACCCCAAGAGGTCTGAAATTGCCTGTTGCACTTGGTCTACTGTGCTCTTAGTCAGCTGAGCTTTATGAGGATGAAGCACATGGGATGGAGGGAGGGCTCTGGGGAAAAGCTGTACAAGCAAACTGAGCAGCTTTCAAGAAACTTCTTGACCAAATATTTGCAGGATTAATTTTTCTCATATATTGAAGGAAATTGATTTCCTCTGGAGGTCTATTTCATTCCCAATTCATTAATCAAAGAGCAAAATGCAGCACTGTTTACAAATGCTCTTTAAGTTGCTAACACGTGCAAAATTCAGAGCGGCTCAGAGATGTGCCACTCTTTTCCTCCTAAGTCCAGCAGGCATTCAAAACCACATTCAAGTGTTTATGTCCTTGTGGCTAATCACAGCCAGGCCACTCAGGTCTATAGTGCTGCTGCTGTTTGTTTCTGTGTTAATTATGACTGTCAGCTTTCTGCTAATGGGAAGATACAGCTGTTCAAAGGGAAGCTGCAACCTTACTGTCCCATCTCTTTTTGCTCTTGGCAAAGCTCCACGGTTTTTCAGCTAAAGCATGAAGAGATTTACTTCTCACTGAGAACAAATATGCAGAGTTTTGTGTCAAAGATGGAATTATAAACTACTGAGGAATCTCTTGGTGAGTTATTTTTGTACTGAGAACAAAAATACCTTGTGTCTTTGTGTTATGGGAGATTTCAAGGGGAAATCAGTGCTCAGAGGAAGCTATTTAGTAAAGTCAAGTCTTGTTAATTGGGATATCTTTGCCTTCGGTTTACTACTTGGCATATCAGTAAGATCTATTTTCTCATCCATAACAGTAAGCTCCAGACATATTTTTCCTTATTTTCTAGCCTAAAAGAAAATAATAAAAGTAAATTAAGAGATCTCCATAGCAAAACTACAAAGGAGGTTAACCTTGCATCATCAGGATTGCTGTGTTTCTTTGATGCTCTAGGACCTTGTGCCCACATTTGGGTCTTATGTACTTGTCATCAGTATCATAATTAGTTTTTCTTGAATTACCATTTCCTGCTACTGAAATAGATTTTTAGACCATAGCAACTCTCAGTATTTCTTAGAAATACATTGATTCATTTTTCTTTGCCAATAGTGTGTGTGTGTGGGAAATCGTCTGTCTTTATTGTGCAACTTTCTCTGAAGTGCAATATAGAAATGGAGAAAATTGCTGTTCTGAATCTTCCTTTCTCTTCAGTTGTGGTAGTACCTGCTTCGTTCAGGGGCTGTTGGTCAGTTCCCATTGGGAGTGACTCTTACCATTCAATTGCTTATGAGAAACTTCCCCTGCTGCACTGGTAATACCACCACAGTTCATGCAGGTAAATAGCCCTTCATCATGAGATTTTTACAGCAAATATGTTTGTTATACTGTATATTTCATTCATGTATTGAATTCATAGACCACTGAAAAGAAAATGAAATGGGCAGCCTTGCAGGAAGGCAGCTGAAGAAATGATCTTTGTGTGCCAAACACTCACTCAGTTACCTTTCTAGTTCCCTCACAGATGACTTTTGCTTGTTATCAGAGGCAAACAACTCCATTTTGGTGTTTGGAGCATGTAAGGTGCTGTCAGACAGCACACGTAAGCACACAGAGCTTGTTAATTAAACTTATCATCTAATTGCCCTTTTGCATTGATGCTGAGGTTCTGGAGGCCAGCCCCTGCTGACCCCCTTGTGATGAGAATGGATGCCTGCCTGAAATGTGCTCTGTGCAACTCCTAGGTTCCCTGCAGCACAATTTCTTGTGATCAAGTCCCAGTTTTGAAAGAGAAAAGCACAGGTATCATACAGACTGGAGAGAAATGGAAAATCTTGCAGCTGCCCTTTGCTGGAAGCCACACACCCTCATAAGCCCCGTTGGAAACCACCCAGAGCTGCTGTCTGCTTCCAGCTTTTTAAGAGAATTTTCATTTCTGGAAGAAGGGAACCAGCAGCCATGGCATTACATTTTCCCAATTCAAGAAATTATTTCCTCAGCTTAAACTCCTTTTCAGGGAAGTTTTCTACATAAAGCCACAGCCATACCTCAACTTTTTCATCTTCCTTGGTGTGCACATTCTTAACTCTGACTTAAATAAACGTGCTTTTATTTATTCATTTGTCACCAAATGTTTGGTTTCTAGTGAGCATAATGCTCAAGATTTTCTGCAGGTCACAAGTCTCAAGAGAGCAGCTAATTTGTCTTATGTGCTTTCACCCACTGCAGTTAGAACTGAGTTAGGTGCTCCCTGATGTTGACTAAGATGTAATTTGTACTCTAATAAGGATATCTCAAGAGGAATGAGGATATTTTTTTTTTTAGGCATACTGTCATTTCCCAAGCAATTGACTGCATTAAAGTTTTGTCTGTGTCTTACAAAATGCATTTCTACGTTGTTTAGGTCTCATAGAATATATTTTTAAAGTATCTTTAATTTTCAACAAGGTGAAATGTGCAGGTTTGAAAGTAGAAACTGAAGGGGGAAAAAAATGGTAGATATGAGCATGTTTCATGATTCATGAATATTAACATGACCTGCCTGGTAGCTTTCCAGATATTTCAAGTCCATGTTGAGCCATTGGGCTGCTGCAAATTTTTTTTCCACCTTGTCTCTCTACTTGCACTGTTGTGGAATAGCCTTTAGTAGTATACTCTGCATCAGAGACAAATGTATGAAAATTTATTTTCTTGGGCAGAAAAGCGCTTCCATGTCAGAGTTTGCTTGCCCCTTCACTTGAAATGGAGTATGGTGGTTTTTTTAGCATCCACTTCTACTATGAATTATTTTTATATAAATCAAAACCCTAATGGACTTAATTAAGCAGAGTGTATGGCAAAAAGAAAGGTATTCAATATCACAATGACTAATTCCATGCAGTAAGGAAGACTGGAGTCTTTAGGAACAACTAAAGCAGACAACTGCTTCAGTAATTCTGTTGAGGATCAAGTAGTGGCAGCTTTCAGTAGTGGCTCTTGCAGCTTGAGATTTCCTTTTAAACATTGTGGGGAAATGAATATTTGAATTATTAAAGATGTTTTCCTCTGGGATAATGACCTGCAGTGTTCTGCAAGTCTCATGACCTAGGTATGGCAGCAGTGCTGCAGTAGGTGTATGGACTGGGCAGCTGTCACAGGATAATAACATCCATTCCCTTTGCAAATAGACTTCCCATTACTTTTCCCCATTATATATATTTATTTTTTTCCCTTTTCCTCTCTTAAATGGCACAAAAAGAGAATCATATTAAAAGTTTGTGCACTGTCAGTGGCGTCGTGTCAAGGATTGATTCACCTTCTTTAATTGTTCATCTTTTCCCCATTCTGGTTTTGCCTGTTGCAGTAGCTTATAGACCTATGCTTGCTGCTGACCAAATAAAATAGTCTAAAATCATTTGATATCCAAACAAGAATCCATTCTTCAGCTGTCCTGATGGATCATCAGGTCAATTGCTGAGTTTTCAGGAGCAGAGGTGTAGCAATGGCAAAACCACTGATGTGTGAACATTTTATAGAAGCAGCCCATTACTTGGAGCAAATAGCTGCTTTTGATCTTCCTGCTGATTGAACTGCTGATGTCTTAGCACAGGAAAGTCTACTGCTCTTCTTTAAGTGCTGCACATTTTTCATGCATAATAACATCATTTCTGTAACCTTCAAATGTTTTGGCTTCACAAAGTCTTTTTTTTTTTTTTTTCCATCTTTTTTGGTCACAGAACCCAGACAGTTAAACAACTCTGTGCTATGTATGAGATGGGAATTTTATTCCAGCCTGAGGAGTTAATTTAATACAGTATTTCTGACAGGCTTGACACAAACCTAAGGAAGTCAGATATCCTGGACACAGTTACAGTCATTCAGCATATGTTTTATATGGTTTTTTCTTTTCTCAACTGGACACACATGAAAAAGAATTACACAATTTATCAGTGCTCAATTGCTGTTTGTGCACCTGCTGCACAAAAATAGCCAGGAGAAAAGTGGTTTTAGGGCCAGGTCAGTACAATTTCCACAGAAGTTCCAATATTTTTTATTATTATTTTTTTTTAATCCGTGTCAGCAGTGCAGAGCAAATGATTCCTGTTGCAGTGTCAGTCTGGTTGTGTGGTAACCCAACATATTACAGTAGACTACAACTGGTTAATTAGCTGTTGATAATGAAGGGTGCAGTCATTTGTACTTGACAAATGCTAAGAGAAAACAGAATATTGACCATAATTTAATCTCTCTCACTAAGCTTCTCCCGTGGACCCCTGGCCCCAAACTGTTTCAGAGTTCTGGGAAGTGGGAGCTGGTGTTTGTCCAAGTGCTGCTCCCATCTCTCCCAGAACTGAATATAGGCACTAGGTGAAAGCTCTCTTTCTGCAGTGTTCTGTGTCTCCAGCTAGCTGGGCAAATAACAGGAGACAGCACTATGTGTAACAGTGGGTTGTTTCATGCCTCCCTTCTTTCAGAAGCACAACCTTCTCATGAGGTCTTTTTTTTTTTTTTTTTTTTGCTTAAATTAAAGAAAAAGCAGCAGATTTGATTAAATTTCCTTTGTCAGGGATGCTGCTATTTGAATAAAGGAAAGCTTACTTAGTGTAATGAATTTTTAGTAAAGATTAATTCTAGGAATAAGCGATTAGTCTGTTGCTTTGAGTATTTTTTGGTGACATACAGTCCAGTCATGGCATGCACCACGACAAAGAGCTCCTGACTGGCCATAAACCAGTGTGGACAACTCAGTAACATCTCCTGAAGTGTCCTCCTGCTCCTTATTTCATCAGGAGTAGTGTATTTAAGGGCAGATCAGGTGCCACTGTCCTGCACTTGCTTGAGGTTACACACAATTAACTTTATATATTTTTTTTTTCAAAAGCCAGTACTGTTTCATAGAACCATGAGAATGAAAAGCACTACCTATTAAATAGGGCAAATACTTAAAATGCCTAATAAGTTTATCTCCAATCTTATGTAAGATGAGGTGACTTTTTTTTTATGCATCCCTGTTCCCATTTCACATGCTCTAGGTCTTTGTCATTCTAATTTATATCTGCCTCTGAGAGGCCCTGTGCTTACCTGGATGGTGCACACCTGGATGTGCTTACAGATTGCAGGCTATCTGATTGTGACTCTTCATGTGCAGAGCAGTGGTACCTGTAATTATTTTTCCTATTTCCTACAGAAGAGCACAGGAAATGAAATCAGATGGCAAGCTTCTGCAGAGCAAGAGAGGATTTGGATATGAGACTAACCATCCAGTTTATGGTGCCTGTGGTGATTAATAGAAGAAAACAGGGAATCAGCAGACATTACTATTTGGAGCACTGGGCAACAGAGGGTTATGGTTTGTGTGTGTTTTTAATAGGTTTTGGGTTTAGTCTGGTAGAAGCTGCCAATTACACCTGGTGTTAGGTACTTTGGTTTCAAAATGAGTTGAACCCTTATGACAGTGCTGTTGCAGGGAGAGGAAGCAGGCTGTAAATTCTCTTCCAGTCCTTTTTGATCTCACTTCTGCTTTAAACTAAGGTCATGTACTGAAAGAGAACAAACTGTCTAAAAGAACTGCCAGGTGCCATGTAGTAGGATCCCAGAAATGCTCCCAATGATACAATCCAGAAAATTACCAGTGGAAATTGGCCAAAGAGTTGAGGGATTCAGACAAATTCATTAAACTAATGGACTGACAGATGTTTCTTTGGATGTTGGTCTGAATACTAAAAAACTCTCTGCTCCTTCCTTGCACAAGTGTTAATTGTTCTAGAATTACTGAAACCAAGGAGGAGAAAGACTTGCTGGGGTGCAGCCCAGGAGGCTGGAAAATAAGAGCTATGTGTCACTGGAGAAGGTAGGGTTGGAAACTATTTAACTTGCATTCTCATCAGTGATGCTAAGTGCATATAAATGCAATTTGTCTACTCAAAATTTTGGTGATATCACCTCATTTTCTGCTTCATAATCATATGCAAAGTGTGTTGCTCGGGCAAAGAAAAAAGATGTGTTCCTTATTTTCATACATTCAGCCAGTGTAAAATAGTCTAAAATAGATATGGGTTCTTGGAACCATTTTACTTCTCTCTTTTGAAGCAGGCTGAAATTGGATATCATCATTCATGTTTGTGAAGTGTTGGCAGCATATCAGGAGAAAGATCAGTGGATCACGAGTTATTATGAACTCTTTTCTTAAATTTATGAGCATCCAGTCTTGTGAGTGGTCCTGCTAAAATAATTTTCAGTATTGATGTGAAGAGCTGCATGTCACAGTATGTAGTTTGAAATCTAGCTTTGAAATAGCTCTATGGTTTTGATGTCCATAATATAGCTGAGGAACCTACCAGGTGTTGGTTTATCAGGTGAGAGAATATGGATGTGTTGGAAGTCCCTAGAGAGTAGCCCCACCTTATTTTTTAGATCTAAGATTTTCTTATTTTTTTCTTTCTATTTTTAATGAGAGAGCTTGTTTTAGTAAAGCAGGGACTTAGGAGGAGGTTGTAACTCAAGCCACCCTACTTAGTTCAGTTTCTTTCATAGAAGACATAAAACTCAATTAAAGTTGATGATTGAGGAAGGAAATTAGGTGAACTGGGAACTCTAAACAGATCTACAAAAGAACTTGAAAAATTAAGCACAGATTATTCAGTTCATGTACAAAGTCATTTAGATGGTAATGGAAACCATATACTGTGAAACCTGGGAAATACTCGATGTTCATAAATAATTGAAGCTCCTCTGGGTAAAATATTCAGTTGCAATAGACACCTAATAAAACCAGGGGAAATAAAAAGGACATAAGACCACTGGAGAACATGAAGAACATGATAAAAGCCTTCAGTGCAGCTGCACCAAATGCACCTGGGATAGCAAATGATGTAGAAATGAAGCTGATGACCAGGAAAAATGAAATAACCAAGCAGGCTGGATATCTACAGACAGTATCTGGTAGAAGAGCCTTCTGCCTGCCACTAAACCAGAAACTGTGTAGGTTAAAAAACTTAGTTTTCTAACTTAAGTGTCTAGAATTAGGTAAACAGTAGTTGGAATATCAAATATTGATATCTGGAAGTGGATGTTTAAAAATGTGTCTTGCAACTATCATAAAATATTTGAAGATGAAAAAGTAACACAGAAATATTGTCCTACCATCCAGTGAAATGTCTGTCTGTGAAGTTGTAATTACTTGTAATTACTAGTAGTGTTTGTACAAATCGTGAGAGAAAGAGTATTGTCTGAGGATGATGTGAGAAGAGGAAAAAAATCCCTTTAATCCTTTATCAGAAAATATATATCCCAGAATTAGAGGTGTAGACTTTTAAAACGAGTTCTTAACCTGGATATGTTTCTGCTGCTGGTTGCAGAAGGTAAATTCTGGGCTTTTCTTTTTTTCCTTTGAAGATTGCTGGAATGTAAACTGTAAAGCACAGCAGTGACAGAGCCATCCCATCAGGTGTAATGCACAGGGGGCAAACTGGGCTCTGAACTTTTACATCATGGCAAGATTCTCCACACGATCCGAGGCTTCACAGTCACATAGACAATTCGGTACTCATTCACAACCAAACTGTCAGATGTTGTTGACATATGTGCAGTTAATAAGAATTGTCCCCTTCCTATGGCTTTAAAGGTTTTTGTTCCTATTGTGGAAAAAACCCTCTCAGTTAATTCCAACTCCAGAAATGTGGTGTGTGTGGGAAAGCATTCCTCTGGTCGGTGTCAGAGATGGGGGCTGAGGCAGGTCAGCCTTTGCCCTGGCCCAGTCCTGGTCTTCCACTGGTTTCTCACTGCAGCTTGAAGACTGTAACTCAGTGTGTTATTCCTGTGAGGCTCGAACATCTTGTAACAACAAACACAGAGGGAGGAAGATTTGTGTTCAATAATTATTGGCCCCTGTGGAATAGACAGCCTGAAGTGTATTACCATGCTGAAATCTGGAGTTAAGTATTGCACTTGATTAGGAATAAGCTAAATATGTGCAAAACTTCCTTTTGCAAGCTAGCTTGCATTTTTTTACATGATTAATAGTCTCTCTTGTGAATGATTTTGCACACAGTGTATATCACACAGGGCTGATGTTTATTTGCTTTGGAGGTAGGATTCTTATGTTGCACAGTCTCGGGTGAATCTTTACTGTGATGTCAGTCAGCTATTCACTATGTAGTTATTGACATAATTATATCCCTTGCTAATTCTCCATTACCTGGTTTTTGTTGATGGATTCTTTCCTAATGAAGTTCCTCAGCTACTAAGTGAATGGAGTTCAAGGGGTTTTTTTGTTTGGTGCTTATCACTTGTCAGTGAGGCAATGGGTGTGATCAGGGGTCCTTACCTTGCCAGCTCCAACAGTTTGCAATGCAAACTCAAAAAATATTTTTTTTTTTTTTTTTTTTAATTGACAGGATTGAACTAATCTCCAAGATGTGTGGCAAATGCAGTCTGTGTATGACACCCAGCATCAAAATGTGGTCTGCAGACTGTGAAACTAGGTGTCTAAGTGTTGGCTTTTTCCCATGGCCATGCACTAAATCCCACTGGCCTTGCATTCCTGTCTATGGCAGTGGCTCCTTATTTCTGCTCCTCTTTCACTTTGTTTCTACTGCATCACACAGCATTTTTATATTTTGGCACTTCATTATGCATGGGTGGGAATTACTGTTCTATAAATTAAATGAGGCTGCTGCTGCTGCTGCGGGGAGAACTGGAAATGATAATAATTTGCTGTTGAGGGGAAAACACCAGTAAGGACTGTAACAGATACAGAGGTCTCTCTTTCCCTTGAGAGCAAGGAGTCACCTGGGGAGTGTCAGTGAGCTGGCTGCAGGTTGAAATGTCCTCCCCTACAGGGTGCCTTTTCTGCATGTACTTCATGCCTCTTCTCTCATGTACTTCCCTGGTGTCTAAAGGGGTTTGAACAATGATGATTTCACAGTTGTTACAGGAATAACACCTCAAAAGCTGGAATTCCAGTCCTGTGCAGATTTCAATCTCCCTGCTTTCTTCTGAACTCTGTTCCTTTCTTGTATAGAAACATCCTCTTATTCTTCTGTTTGCAGACAGGAGAGGTCCATCTGGGAGAGCTCAGGCCATGGCTTTCCCAGGAGTTGAAGTGGAGGAGGGAGGGGGAAGCCTGCTTGCTGATCCCTTGAGTTTGGCAGTGGCATCTCAGCTTCTGCTGGCCACCTTGCACACTGGCATATCTCTGTGGAGCTGATGACCCAACGGTGCTGTAAGAGCCTTTTCCTTTAATGGTGGGTGTCAACTGCCTGCATTCCTGCTGTTACTCAAAGGTGTGCAAGTGAATATTGCCAGCAGAAAGCAGAGCTTCAGCCAAGATTTTGTTCAAAAATTTATTCTGCTTTTAAGGATATGTGAACTATGCATGAAATCCTGTAAAATCACCAGCAAGTTGGGTAACTAGAATGACTTCGAGTTGGTGGTAATGTGATTACCTCACTGATTGTGCTTAAAAAGTCGTTAGAAGAAAGAAAAGTTAATTTGTTAATAAAAGAGAAGTGCTGATGAGAGAATTCCAACTGATACAGTCTGTAGCACTCATTACCCTTGGTACTTCAGTCTTGTTTTCCCTTCCCTAGCATCTCTCTCTGGGCATAGGATAGCTCTGTGGTCGCCAGGACCATGATGCTTTCCCAGCATCTCCTCTCTAGCTGGAGTATTCCCTGAACAGGGACCAAGGCAGACAACCTGGGCAAGGGGAAAAAGCCAGCCCTGTATGCCTGGGAATGCAGCATGCTGCTGGCCAGAAGTGCTCATACCTGGCAACTAGCAGCAGGGCAGCTGCAGGAGTTTCCTGGTGGACTGTGGGTTGCTGATGAGAACAGGGGACCTGTAATTCATCAGATCCATGCTGGAACACATAGACATTTTGTTTGTTTGTCTCTTGTAAACTGGAGAGGCTCCAATGGTAGTATTAAGTATGACAGAAAATAAAACCCATTTTGGCACAAAATGTTTTGTTGCCATTATAACATAAATATTGCATGTGCTTTGGTGAGGTGGAGTTCATGGACATGGGCTGCATGGACTTTGGAGCTTGTATTTCTGGGATTCAAGGTCTCTTGTAAGGTATTAAAGAAACTGCAGGAATTTTAGTCATGGTGTTATATGCCAAAAAGATTTTTTTCAAGTTTTACAACGGTAAATAATGCCAGCATGAAAATTATTTTATGATGATGAGTGAGAAAATTGAGCTTTTTATCTTTTAAAATTCAATCTAAAAGCATTATTTCATTCTCTTTTTATCCAACAAAATAACTGAACATAGTTTTACTTGGAACACAGATAAGAAAATGCAGGCGATTAAAGATAATGTTGTGGGATGTCTGGCAGGGTTCAGTGCATCAATAACCCTGACACGTAATTAAAGTAATTGAAAATGCCCCGTGTGTGTTCTCTGATAGAAGGCAGTAAAAGATCATTGAGGTACCAAAGCTCTTTCACAATACTAGGTATAGTGTAAAATCAATCTTATTTTATTTTTAATCCTTTATCCAAGTCCTTTAAATCTTCATAAAGCCAAACCTAAACCTGCTTTGGTGCCTTTAACTAGTCCTTTTGGAATAGCATGGCTCCTGTTTCATTCAGGTCATTTCTAAGGTCAACAAAAAGGACCACATTTCAGTAGAGACAGGACTGAGAGGTTCCTTAGGCACTGCCAACACCTGGCAGAGTTGGAGGGCTGTCACTTTTCCCTGTTGGTTTTCTTCACAATCTAGTCTTGAGCCCCCTGTCTTCTCTCTCCCTTCTTTTTCTTTAACTAGAAATGCTTGCTCTTCTCTTTCCTTTCTGGACTCTTGCCATAAATGCCTGAAATTAACCCTAAGATAATAGGAAAACTTCCTATGTTGCAGTTCTGTAGGAGGGAGACATCATTCTGATAGAGGCTTCTTATTTCCAGACGGGCCCTGTACTTCATTAACCCAGAATTGTGCATTGCTAAGAATTCAGAATCTTTCAGGACCCCTCTGGTTTTAACAAAGGGACAAAACAGCTCTGCAAACAGCTTCAGGGAATGCACAAGGAATGTATTTTCCATCAAAAACCAGGAAGATATCTGGATTTCTTTTGCCTCAAGTTCAGGCTCTGCCAAGGATTAAAGTTCTTTCTGGATTGTATTTATCAGAAGTGGTGAGGGCATTTGGCCTTTCAGAAAGCTTGCAGGAAAATGTCAGCTTTCCACAGAAGTGTTTGTTTGAATCACTCACTGTCATTTGAATGCCAGTGCTGGACTAGACTGGACTAGACTATGTCAGTGGGAGGGGATCTACAGAGATCATCTGGGCTGACTGCTTGGTAGCTGACAAGAAATGAGGGGTTCTCTCCCCCCTCCCCAAGATTTTTCCTCTAGTACTTGGTTGAATCTCTGTTTTTCTGCTAAGGACACATCGGAAACTTAGGTTTTGGAGCCAGGAGTTCCATGTAATTATAAATACATCCATATTGTCCCAGACATTATCTGTATGTCTCTAAAACTATATTCTTAAGTTCCTGCACTAAAAAAACCCATCTCCTGGTCTCCAGAGACTCAGCCTATAGAAGTGCTTACAAGCCAGGAAGCTGCAGAGCAGTTCCTGTGGCTCTAGAAATGCTCTGGGCTGGGTGCCTGTGGCACATGGACATGGCTACTGGGAGAAGTTCTTGCTGGCAGCATCACCAACCATTGGCTCAAAGCCCACAAATGGGGGATGTTTCAGTACCCATCTTCCTGGTGTGCAACTGAGCAGTAGTGATCAGTGTTTTTATTCTTGCCTTGGGAGGAAATCATAAACATTAGTGTGACTGGAAGCTAAAAATAGGGATGGGGAAAATATGCTGTGTATATAAAATTCAATGTGTTTTCTCTTAATTAGTGTTCAGGGCAAGCACAGGGAAATAATCCATGTCTCAGTTTGGGACTGCATTTGTGAAAGTCACTGGAGTGAAACTGGCACACAGTGGTGGGATACATCACTGCCACACTTGTGGTCTGAGGGTGAATGTCTTCCAAGATGGTAACCTTGAATGATCACTACAATAGAAGAGCCCTGAGATTTATTAAATCACCACTGCAGGGGTCAGGGGAACCCGAGTCAATGGAATGAAATCATAACATATGTTTAAACAGATATATTTGGATAGGGATAGGAATAAAATTGAACATGCAGGATAACATTTCACCAAGGTATTTAAGCTCCAAAGATACAGAGAAGGATGTGACTTGGATAGATAGTCTGCTCAGGTCCCTGCTGGACAAGAGCAGCTGTTTGCATTTGTAGACATTGGGAAAATGTCTTGTACTTGAGCTTGTGTGCATTCTTCTTTTTCACCTGGTTTTGCCTTTATAGTGAGATCACCTTATTAGTTGACCAGTGAACAACAAGCCCAGAACAAAGCAGATGCTTGACTGTCTGAGGTACCCCAGGCTGGCAGAGTACTAACTGTCAAGAAGGCTTAGTGATGAGATGATGAAAAGAGTGGATTAGACACTAAAATAATATTTCTGTTTGGATTTAACTTTTACTGGTAGTTTAATTTTGGGGTTACCAACATGAACTCACTACACAGCTTAAGCAGAATGCAAAGCCAGTGATACAACTGCTAACGTGGTCCCTGAGGAGGAGTAGAGGAACTGTACTCATGCATGTAATGCCAAACTCTCATTTCCAGTCAAACTCTAACACAAAATGAACAGTATCACAACTGTTCTGCAGCATGTTTGCATCTCTGCATTGAAACCCCCACAGTTTTGGTGGCAGATTGCATTGTATGTTTCTCTAATGACCCTTTTATTTGCCTTCTCTCATCTGCCTGTTCTTCTGTATCAGAACTGGGGATGTCAGAAGAGCTCAGCTGGGAGGGAGTGAGGAAGCTGGGCAGGCAGCATCACAGCTCATCCACAACTGCTGCTTATCCTGACTGTTCTTGGAGATGCTGCAGCCTCTCTAATTTTATTTTTTTTTCCAGTTCTTCACTCTCCATATTGTAAGTGAATTTGTTTCATTTTCTTAACACCTGACTAAAATTTCCCTAGTCCTACTTTTCAAGGTTTAACCCTTGAAAACAGTCCAGTTGCCTGTGGACTGAAGGGCTAGGCAGTTGTACAAGGCCTGGGAAGCTCCACCCAGATGGGTGAGCTGGTGCAGTCCCACAAACATCAGTGGCTCCTGAGCAGTTGATTCCTGGCTGTAGTGAACATCAGAATAAACCTCTATGGGCTGGTACACAGCCAAGGTAACTGCTTGTTTCAGAAAGCTCTGAACAGCACTGTGGGAACTGTGCTGTTTGGTTCTGCTGTCAGTCTTTGCCTTGAGAATGTTATTTGCAAACTGTCAGCCTAAGGTGAAATACTGGTAAATGGGGTTATAAGTGTAGAGAATCTCCCTGATTACATAAAAGAAATGGAGATGGAGAAGCAGTAGAAGACAGAAATTCCTGCAAGACAAAATGTTAGAATGAACTTTTGCATAGCAAGAGGCTATTTGGATAGATATTTTTTTTTTCCCCAAAGTAATGTCGTGATGGATGCCAGAGAAAGCTGTAAGAAATCTGGTGTCCAGATGCATTTGTTTCTTATGGCTACATGTAAAACTGCCATTGCCAGCTGGTGTCTGCAGATGATTCCAGGGAACAGCTGATAGTGTTGATTGACCTGGGCAAGCCAGCCAGGTCCTGGAGCCCTCAGCACTTTCCCCATGGGTTCCACCTCCCAGCAGAGCACAGTGCCTTTCAGGAAGATGGGAGCTTTCCTGAATTGACAATCAGTACTTGGGCAAAGATCTGACTTCATTTGGGAAGATTCCTGTTGGCTTCGGCAGTCGGGAGTGGGGTCCAGTTAGGAACAGAGGGATTTAGCACGTTGCTCTTTGTTTGAGCTGGGGATTTATTGTTCATTTGCAGAACAGAGACTGGACTTTTTTATCATGGACCAATAAATCTGTGTGGGTGTGAGAAAAGGAAAGTGCAAGTCTCAAAGAAAGAAAATGCCATTTTCCCAACAAGATGAAAAGGGAATGAGACACACTTTATCATTGGTACCATCTAGCTTCTCTATGGAGAAGACACAGTGAGAATAAGGAGTTGCACTGGGAAAATCAGACCATGGAGAGACTAATAGGGAAAAAAGTGACTGGAACATCAGAATTGGACCTTATTAGAACGGTCAGACCACTGGATAAAATGTCAGATGCTCTAATCAGGATGTGTTGTCTATTCTAGATTTCTATCCTATGGGGTAGAGGAGTAAAAAATCTCAACATTTTCATCAGGAAAGGAAAAAAATATGTATGAATCAGATGCCCCAGATCATGTGCTCTCCATCACTAGATTACAAAAACAGTGAAAAGAATGAAAAGTGCTTTGAACCTTCACATGTCTATTGTAGGACTTTCAATACAATGTTGACCTTTCCAGACCAGTTTTCCCTTCTCTGTTTATTAAATTTCTCCTCATGTCATCTTCCTTATGGTCCTCCTTTGTTACTTCAGCAAGCTCTGAAGGCACCTTCAAGACCTTTACAAAGCACTCACAGGCTTCAGCCAACTGCTGCTGGGCTCCAGCTTCCACAGCCGGCAGGTGAGGATTCTCCTGGGACAGGCAGGCAGCCAGCCCCCTGACAAGGTGCTACCTTTTCTCCTTGTCTTCTCCAGAGCTAGAGGTTAAAGGTACTAGGCTTCTCCAGATAGGTACTTCCCACTTCCCTTCTTTTCCATGAAGGTGACACCCTTTAGTCTTATTAGCTGACCCTGAATGGTGGGGAATATTCAGATCCCTAAGACTCAAATGGTGATCTTTGGGGTCCCAACCAAACCATTCCATGATTCTGTGATTTTTGTGCCATGTCTTTTCTGTTTCTGCAGTGACTGGATTTCAGTTAACAGCATTGTTTAGCCTTTGTGATCTGTAGTCTGCTGATGAACTTTGGGTATATATTAAATTATGGATTACAGTCTTTTGCAAGTGGTATCTTTTGAGGTAAATTATTTGAACAGTAGTTAATCCTACTTGAAAGCAATGGGAGTTTCACTATTATCTTTCACATGTGGCATTAAGGTTCTCTAAAGCAATTCTTGCACTCAATTACTTGAGCTAAATGTCCAATAAATAACTTTGACTTCCAGGCTGAGCGTGATATAGAGTGTTCAGTTAATATAACAACTCACCTGCCTTTCTCAAGAAGAAATAGTGATGAGAAAGTGGTTGGAAGTGTAATGGTGCAAACCATAGATGGAATTAGCATTAATAGCACAGGTAGCAACTTTTACAAGATTTGTGGTACTTTTGAAGAGTTTTAAACTCTGTATTCAAGATCATTTCAGCTACAGATGCAGTTTTGTTGGGAGTGGGAGGGCTGAGCCAAGGCTTTCCTTTTCTGACTGTCCCCTGTGTGATAATTTCACAGGGTGAGGGATTTAGGGAAGCATATTCTTGACACAGACTCTTCCCTGTTCCTTACAACTTGTGTGAAGACTGAGAAAGTGCTGGGGAAAGGAGGTTTCCCAAAATGTTGAGAGAAGGAAGAGGTGATGCCCACTTTGTATTCAGATGAAAAGGAAGAGGGTCTTGGAAGGCATTGCCAATAAATGGAGTATAAATTATCTGAAAGCTGGATTGTGTGGTTGAATGAGCCATGATGGTGGCTACTGCATGGATGCCCGGGTTTTTTTGCATTAAACATTTTCTAATCTCTGCTTATAATAAAATAGCCAAATACCTTGAAGTTCTGTAATGCAACAGACTGAGCTTAATTAAGGTGTAATCAACTAAGACAAAATTAATGATTAAGTAGGATATGCTTGTATCTGTACAAGCTATGTATAATACAGCCTAAAACAATAGCTTCACCAGAAAGATTGGAAGCTTATGTTTTCCATTCCTCAGATGGAGAAAAATACAGCAAAATAGTAGAAGCCAGCAGAATGTGACTCTAGGAAGCAGGCCAGAAGAAATACCATTTTATGAGAAGCCACAGAAGTGATCTAAAGGAGGCAGATGGAAAGACACAGGGAATATGTATCATGATAAAGAATAAAGCATTTACTTCTGAGGGCTTTTTAATCACTGATGTGGTATTGATACAGTCATTTTTACTGTATATTGCTGTGGCAGTGTATAGGGAATTGCAAGGTAAAGAAGAGCTCAGTCTTCCGTGGAGCAGGCGTGTGGAGTCCCTCTGGCAGCCTGACAAGCTGAGCACGTGGAAAATGAAGTCTCATGAAGGTTTCCTAAAGGTGCTGAAGTCCTACATTTGCAGCCCTGTGTTGGCAAGCCTGCTACAGAATGTCTGTGTAAGGCTAGAATGACTATTTTTATAGATACATTGAAAAAGATGGAGAGAATGTACTTGCATGGGAGTAAAAAGGTGATATTGTGGGTGTAGTTTGTTGGAAAAGGAAATGGATAGTGTGGCCACACGTGTCTTTGACACTGTGGATTTCCAAGGATGCTCTCTGAACAGAACAGCCATAAGAATTTAGAAAGGGGCTGGTTTTTCTCTGGGCTTTTGCTTATTATTGTGCTCAAACCCCATCCAAAATGCATTGGGAATTAACTCCTTTACCTTCAGTGCTTGTGCTCTCAGGGTGGTTTTGTTGTGACCCAGCTACCTCCACAAAAGAGGTGACTTTCTCCTGACATGTGTACTGAATGGAGAGCAGCTCTTCCCTTCTCTCCCACCCATCCCCTTCAGTGAGGATAACAGACAGAAAGAAGGATTTTATCACCATGTTGTAGCAGTAAGATTAGAATGGAGCAGCTCCCAGATCTGCTTGTTGAGGCAGGAAAGAACAAAAGCCTGTCTGCAGGAGCACAGAATGCAGAGGTGAGCCTAGGATGAGGTGGAAGCATCATTTTTCATCTGCAGCCTGTGGAAGTCCTTTCCGTTTGGGGCTTTGTGAGTGCCATGCTGGGCATGCAGCTGCAGAGTGAGATTGACTGGAGTTGCTTGCCTGGAGTATCTGGTTGTTAAAGCACAGCACAGCTGTTCTGCTGCAGGCACCTCACTCAGGGCCCTTTAGCAGAAAGTGTCCCTTTCCCCTTGGAAAGGTCAGAGCCATTTTGCTGCCAGGCCCACCAGCCAGGGAATGGTGTTTTGTCTTCCTACAGTGTAATCAGTAAACTCAAAAGTTAATAGAATGATGAAATAGCCTTTTTTAATTGCAAAGCATACTCGTTGTGTAAGGCTTAGAGGAGAGAAGGGAGGAGCATGGTGGTAGGACAGCTTAGTCAGAAGATGGATGAGGAGACAGGAGCTTGATATTGATCTCTGCCCATGAATGAGATGGGCACTGTCTGATAACACATCCCTATTTCACCAGGCTTCTCCACATGTTTCCAAAACATCCAGCCCACCCTCTGGCTGCTCAGCCTTGTGAGCAAGGCCTGTTCTGCCTTGAAATGGGGCCCATTTATCAGAAGAATAGAATGGATGTGTTAAACTAAGAAATGCAGCAACGTGAGGGTACAGACAATTAAAAGATTCTCTTTGACATACCAAGTGTGAGTTTCCATTTCAGGGAAATGTGCCTTTTCAAATTAAATTAGCTCAGCTTTAAATATCACAGATACAAATGATGCAGAAACCTCAACCTGCTGGTGGTCCTGCTGGTACCCAAAATGAGGCAATCCAGTACATTTATTTGGTATAAATAAATGCAGCTCCTGGGCCAAAGAAGAGGAGGAGGCTCCATCCCACTGGCAGTTGTCATCCAGCTGTTCCCACAGTGGGATCCTGTGGGATCTGTCCCTGACAGAGCTGACCCTGATCTTTGGAGCAGGTAAATAAGGTAATATCTTTACAGCAGGTAAATAAGCTGCTTTGCCCTAAGTCAAGAATAAGGAAGGCACACTGCTGACCCAAACCCTGCTTATGATTCTAATGGTTGGAAATACTAACGAGAAGGAGAGGAAATCTTTAGGAGGGCTGTCTCTGTTCCCTAAAAATCAATAATACCTGACCTCTGTCCTGGACAGCATTTGTCTGTGCTTGACCTTCCCTGCCCCAAGAATGTCTCTGTGTCTGCAGACAGGGATTTAAGCATGACTGAGAGTTCTGCACAAATGGATCACTGTTCATCAGATCCTTTACTAAGGTAAAGTTGCCTTCATTTATAGATGCCATCCTGTAGTGCTGCTAATTGGAGTCAGCCATAGCAAGGGAAAGCCTTTAACTTCTGCCATTTTTCATCTTCTTGGCTTTTAAGAAATGCTGTTTGCTATTAGCACGACTTATGTCACTGAGGTTACTAACTAGATTAACTTACATGTATGGAAGGCTTTTAAATGTACTGGACCCCCATGAATTATAAACTTATCATCTACATTCAGAATATCCTTTCTATTTCATAAGACACGATAATTTATTGTCTCTGTAAGCTTGCAAAGATTATAGGCCTTCATTACCTGTGATACAGACAATCTCCCCCTCATTTTAAATGTATTTCTGATGCACACTTGTGCACTGAAATAGTCTCTCAAGTGCTGTTCAGTGCCACGGTGTTAATTCCTTGGTAGTGCATTGGAAGGAACTTAGTGGGCTATCAGGAGGCAGCAGCTAACCATCAGTGACAGAAAGTCACTGCAAGGAGCTTGCCAGGCATTTAACTAAAAAAAACCCCACCTTACTTGCATTTCTTTATGTGGCCTGATGCCCAGAGAGCTTGGAGGATGAATATGTTTGTATTTATATTGTATTTTCTCAGACAGTTTTCAGTTGTTGGTAGGCACAGAGGGTAAAATGCCATATTTGCTGATCTTAGTTAATGTATTTTCTTCAGTTGTTTTAGATGCTAACTAGTGACTAAGGAAAAGCTGTTGTGAGCCTGTGCAGAACTGAGGCTTACTGATAGCTTCACATTTTCTTTCCATTTTTGTGCAAATATTTAAAGGGGTTTTCAGTGCTCCCTGTGTGAATTTATTCACAGGTAGCCTTTAGGCTGTTCTTATCTTTCATTGTTTATAGGCAGATACATCCTGCTTATCCCATGAAGAAATGGAGGTGAAGTCAAATCACAGCAATTTGATTTCTTCTGTTTGCAAAGGCATTCTCAAGTTACTTTTTAATGACCATTGCACAGTCTGTGCTTATATCAAAGTTCAGTGGTGGTGTTCTGTAGCAGAAATGAACAGGATCCCTTTCCTGGGAGATTTATGATTAAAAGTCCCCAGAAAATAGATCAATATATATATATATTCCTGGCTTTTTCTTATATTACTAGGTTATCTTAAGAATGAAAATTACTTCAGAAAGAGAACATTTAAAAACATGCAGTTTTCTGTTTTATACCTGGAAATCCAGGTTCCTGCCACATTTAGACAATTACATTAATAAATGGCCTCTTGCTTTTGCTGCTCTTTCTTTTAATTATCCTGTGTATGAAAATTTGGTCTCCTTTATTTCTTGGATTACCACAAGTGACACGTTAAAGGTGATGAATATTCTCTCCAGGAGAAATCCTTTATTTTAATTTACTCAGCAAAAACATACATCAGCAAACTGACTGAGAAAACTGCTCTTCTTTCCCTTCCAGTTTACTATTTGCTTGCAACCAAATTATCTTAAATTGGACACTGGACTACTCTACAAGGTAGAAATTATGTATTTTTAATTCTTCTCTAATAATTGCAGCTTGTTAGATACGGCTCTGGCTGGACCATGGGTTGCTCTGCTTCAGAAGCAATAAAACATTCTGCACAGGTTTCATTCCTTAAATGTCTGCTCTCCTAGCCCAGGGGTTTTCTGTGTGGTTTTGCAAAATATTCCTGTCTTAATTTTTCCTTCAGATATGCAGTCATTCAGCTACATTGCTTACCACTTCCAGTGGACATCAGGCTTTTGCCACTGGTTGCATCGTAATTAAATGCTAGAAATTTATGAAGAATGAGGTTTTTATTCAGTGAAATTATTCTAACTACTGATGGTGATTATTAATGAAACTACCTTTGAATTAATCTGAATTTATTAGCATGGAAAATTGTGTTGGTAATGAAAAATATTAACTGCTGCTCATATAAATGTTAAAAAAAAAAAAAGAGGCACTTCTATTTTGAAATCTGTCATGTAGGAGAAAATGTTCTTCTATTACCATTTGCTGATAAGTAGGTATGTACTGCCACTCTTCTGATAACAGGTTTTCCTCAAATGCTGATTCAAGTTTGCTAAGTCTTTAACGCAGCACTGCAGGCTGTGAAATTACTTTGTTTTATGACAAATTATTCAGAAACTTTGTATTAGATGGAGGCCAGCCAAGTCTCTACTTTGGGCTACAAATAATCCAGACAGAAACAGTGCTCATGTGAGCCTTTTGTATTTCCAAGCTGCCAGGAAAGAAAATCCCTTTCTTTAGCATTAACATCTAACTACTCTGAACTTCTCAGGGTAGCTCTGCAGCCTCCTCCTCCTCAAGACACACACGACATTCCCTGAGGGGTTTATGGAGCTTCATCCTGGATTTATGGAGGCTGAACTAATACAGTTAAAGATTTAGGGTGGGATTGGCTCCATCCTGACCCAGTGTCTAGTTTGGGAATGACTGTAGCTCATGTCTCTGAACTGCATGACACTGTTACACTGATCACAACTGTCACCACTCTCTCTGATGTGGTGTTTGCTGATCAGCCTGAGTGATTCCACTTGGCCAGCTAGGATCTGGTGAGCTGAAGCCCACCTGGGACCTGCCTTCTCTGCAGAGATCTGTCCCTGTTTTCTTACTGTGACTGACCACCAGAAGGATTGGCACAGGACAGCATCTGTGTCTTTCCATTTGACACGGTCTCCTTTCGCCTAGGCCTTGTTATGAGTATTCTTACCTCATCTCCATTTAATTTCTTGGTTTTACTGGGAGGAGAGAGGCTATTGAATGCTTCTGCAACAAATATTTTCTTACCTCAGACAGGTAAGCAGAACTACCAGTTTATGGCCAATAGCCATGCTGTGGACCTGTCATTACATCTCTGACTTCTGAGGACGGGTCAATCTTGTCTGCAGGCAGCATTACATCCACCAGCCAGCAGATCACTACTCCACGAAGGACTTGTCAGTGATTTGACTCAACCATGGAGTGCCAGGTGATCCCCTCTCATCCCCCTCTATCAGTTGCAATGGCTGGAGAACCCCCCGATGGCACCAGCTGACACCAGTTGGTCTGGAACACATTGCCCAGCAGCCTGGAGGTGCCCAGGGAGGGCTTAACATTGCAGGCATAGCACTGTGGTGGTGCTGCTGTACTGCTGCCTGCAGCTGAGCTGCTGGGGATTAGCACAGCCCTGCAGCACCCTGTGCACTCCTGGACTGCATAACAACTTGTAGTGTATGTAGAGTTTCACACATAGCCACTAAAGTTTTTTCCAAGTGTCAAGATCCTCTTTTTACTTGCTGCATGAACAGCAGTTGCACAACATCTGGAAAAGCAGTTTAGTTCTTTAGTAGGTTTTGGAATATTGATGTGGCAATCACTTTTAGGTTTTTTTTCCTCTTTAAATCTTGACTTACAGGGTTCTTGCTAGACTTTCCTCTGCTGTTATCTTTCTATACCGTGTGAGATTTGAATAGGACTGTCTCAAGATTCCTTAATGTCCTTCAGTCTTGCATTGCAGTCTAGAGGAACTCTCAAAGGTGAGGAAAAGACTTTACCTTTTCATTTATTCCACATCACAGGAAACTGGAAAAGGAGAGCCTGGATATCAGCAGCACACTGAGAAAGTCCAAATACTAGCAGAAACATCCAGCTATTATTATATTAATTAATTGTCATTCATTCCAGCACTTGAAAAGTGAATGTGAAATAAATTAAATCCTTGACATCTAATCAGTATTGCTGCATAGACAATCTGATGTATTATTAAAAATACAGCTGCCTGAAAACTGCTTTTGGGTAATCCCCAAGGAATGGGTTAATGCTTGATCAAAGCATGTCACATTAGAGAAGACCTCTATTAATCAGAAAGAAAATAGTTTATAGTTGATTGTTTGATTTTGACACAGTGAAATGTGTTTATTTTATGGACTGTTAGTGTATTATTGTTCTTAAACTAATTTATTGCAATTCTGTAGCGTTAGCCGTGGTGCAGTGAAACTGACTGAGAGTAGAAGTGCTGGAATTAGTAAATCCAATATTTGTAACTGGTTTCTGCTTTTGAGAAGGCAGGACACGTTCACCTTGCTAACTGGAGTCATTTCTAAGTCTCGTAGCACAGGGAGTGTGATCCAGAGGAATCCCTGTTTGTGTCAGTGGCCTTCAGTTGTGTTTCCCCTCCCAGAAAGCTCTGGTCATTCTGTACAAAGCCACCCACCTGCCCTCAAATCCACCAGTGTTCTTCAGCAGCACTGGATAGGAAGCTCCTCAAAACTTTAATCTTGGTGAAAGGCTAAATGAAAAAACTTTCAACATTTAAAACTTTTTGTGGCCGTCCACCTCAGCCAGGCACGCCCAGGAGCCTCTGGAAGAGAACCAGGGTGCAAGGTGGTTCTGCAGCTGGGACAACTGGTTTAGAACAGTGTGGACACTTGGGCCTAAGGAGCTTCCTAGGGCTGGGACAGGGGTTTATAGCTTTTCTGTTGATCCCTGCTGGCAGCTGCTCTGGGAAGGCCAAAGAGGGGCTCTGTGCCTCTCTCCCACGATGCTCCTGTGAGTCACAAGCTCTGTCTTTTGCTATGAGATGACTGGAAAGAGCTTTTTGTTTGTGAGGCTGCCAAGCAGGGTTGGGATTTAGCAATACTGTCAAAATCTACCAAGCCAGTATCTCTGGGCAAACAGTGGTAGGCTTTGTGCTGAACCTGAGTGACTTCTGAAATGTTCAGACGTGTAAGTGAAAACAGGATTGTCATAACTGCCTAGATTATGTTCAGTTCCCAGGGGGAATTGGGCAGAGTTAATGAAGAATGATTAGCAAGCATGGGACTCCAGAAGGGAGCTGTAGTCCATGGGAAAGCTGCAGGAACTGGCAGGCCAGCAGCTGGAAAAAAATACCAATGAAGGAGGGGAAAAGCTGATCTTAAAAAGTTGTTTGGGAAAGCACAAAGCTGTGTGGAAGCCATTTGCTGTCCCTTGGGTTGGGGTTGCCTCAGCAGTTGGATGTGTCCATGGTTTTGTTGGTTACAAACTCTGGTGTTGAAGTTAGGATCTTGAAAAAAACCAAGGTTTCAGTGCTGGAAGTGTGATATTTCATGGCACTGCTGCTGTAACTGGGTAACAGACTCATGGCACAGCATTGTGTCTAGCTGTCTGGTAGTGACAGAAAGCAAGAGATGATCTAAGCTGGAGGAAAAGCAGGAAAAGTCAATCCAAAAAGACAGTCACTGCAGTGGAATGAAGGGTGTTTGCAGTGTATGTGCACACACAGAGACATGTGCCTAGGCAGGTGGATGTGTACATAAAACATCATCTGTGTGTCTCTACAAAGCTGATGTCACCATTTTAATCAGATTTTATTTTAATTAGAATTTTATTTTACTTTCCCCTGCAGTAAAGTTGTGGTTTGGCCATACAGAGCTTTCACCAAACTGACTGCAGTACCCCTGTGTGCTTTACAGAAATATCTCTGTTTCTCCAAACAAGGCAGATTGTCAAGCTTGGTGTCATGTTCAAGAGTCAAATAATTTGGCAGAAAATAAACTCCCTTGTGTTCCAGCTTGTCCTCAGGTATCAGAGGGGCAGGGGGCAGGTGGGTTGTGTACCAGTGGCACTCCACCCTGGAGCTGCTTTGATATTACACCTTTCCTTAGTGTGTGAACAACACAGTGCCTTTAATATGATTCTAATTTTAAATCATCTCCAATCATTACTCCACACCTGGTAATTTCCTTTGAAGTCTTTACACTGATCTGTACCTTGTAACCATCTTTTGAGAAAACCAGCAATTTGACAAGGTGTTTCCTAACTCTCTCTGCAATAAAAACCCAGATTTGCCCTGTTGCAGTCTGCTTTTCCAAGTGTGTTACCCCTGGATGAAGCAGGTCTGCTGGATGGTCCCAGGGCAGGAGGCATCAGCTTAGGAAAACCCCAGAGCACTGATGATGTTGAGTCTGCTGTCAGGGCAGAAAGACTGGCCAGAAATTGGGGATGTTTTGCACTCCTTGAGAACACCCAAGAGCCTTCCTTCCCACTGTACAGTCAGCCCATGGCTCTCCTTCCTGTGTTTTCTTTACCAGGGTAAGGCAGTGTTTCCATTTTTCATTTTCATAGGGTGATCCCCACCTCTGGATGCATGGAGCAGAAACTGACATTTTAAAAACCCAGCTGTGCTTTATAAAACTTAATATTCTTTCCTTAGATGTTGAGTAAAAAAAGTAAATCTTTAGTCAACTCCAGAAAAAAATAGTGATGAGCTTAGCACTAAAGCAGAAGTGCCTGGGTAGTGTGGCACTGCATGTATAGAGAAGTCCAAATATACTGTTAAAATTTGTCATTGGTGCTTTGTAGAAAAACAGAAGAAAAACAAAAGCTTTCATGGTTTCCTAACTAGCTCTCCTGCCACTTCTGTCCTCAGCAGTGGGAATTGTGTGTTGTTGGACACAATCTCTTAATGCCTGTGGAAATCATGTCATGGAATGAGAATGCTTCCCATGATTGTAGTGGAAGTCCTGAATTATTCCAGGCTGTAAACTGGGCTCCAACATTTTGCACATCAGCATTTGGTGAAACTGTAGTTGCAGACTTTTGTGATGTGAGAAATAAGTTGATCAAAAATCTGCCTTCTATCTGAAATAGCAGTTCAGTTGGAAGGAAACGTTGCACAGAAAGACTTTCCACACAAATGTTTTCCAAGGCCTTTTATCATGGTGCTTTGAGACTGAAAGAATTAACTTAGCCTTTTGCTTCAGCTGGGATTATTGTCAAAAGCACTACCTTCAAATTACTTTACTATTTCTTTTAATGAAAATCCATTCCAAGACAAAGCAAACTTTCATAATCTTAATTTCCTGCAGGACATAAACTGTATTTTTCATCATCTCTTCTCATTAGCCTTTACATGAAAGGACTTCCAAGCTGGAAAACCAGGTATTAACCCTGCCAAGGTGTGGATCAGTAGCAAGATGCCAGCCTCAGCTCCAAGGTTGGAGATTGAACTGCAGGACTGGGACAGTCCTTTCTATTCTCATGGAGCACAGAAGTCTTGTTTTTCACTGGGGCTTGTGCCAGTAGAGAAATGACATTCAAGATTCCTAGTTGCCAAGGTGGAAATGAATTAAAATCCGTACATAAGAAAGCAAAGCAAGAATTCTACATTTGGAAAGAATTTATATTCTTTCCACAGCTGAAATTTGACATAAATGAAATACAGTTTTGTTTGAACTAGTAAAGAAAAGCAACATGACACCATATTTCTCCATCTATTTTCTGCAATGATATACAGGAAAACTGCTGATTGTCATATTGTTCCAAGCAGGGATATGCCACAGTTGCCTTAAATTTTCTTGCAAACAATGAATTGCCACTGATGGCAGTGCTAGTAGTTCTAAAGCTATTATCATATATTTAGACAAGCTCATTATCAGTATTATGGATGTTAACACTCCATAAGAGCTATCAACCTATAGAGGGAACAAAGGGAAGTAGACAAGCACAGAGAATTTATTTTTGTGGTGCGTGGCTTTAAAAAGCATTCATGCATATTATACTGTCTGCATGCAGGGCCTGAGCCAGTGTGGAGGATCCACATGCTGAAGATTGGTTTTGCATATATAGAATCATTGCAGATAAGGGGGGAAAAAAAACCAAACTAGCAAAGAAAATGGTTCTTTGCAATATCTTTTAAATTCTTACCATTGATTTTTTTTTTTTAATTATTTTTGAGGTGTCCTCAAGTATATTATTTTAAAGAATAATCTTATCTGTCAGTTAGCAGTGGGTAGGTAAATTTTTGCTGTTCAGCAAAGCAGAGCTGTGTACAATTGGAGGCTCTCATGCAGCTAATGTGCAGCGTAGAGCTGTAGCTAAAGGCAAATGAACAAGGCTTGAGTCTGGGCTTTCTGCCTCTGTAGGGGAATGTCCCCACAGGCAGCAAGGTGGAACCTCAGAAAGCCTGGCTGGGCTGTGGGATCAGGCATTCAGCTAGGCTATGGAAGAGACATCTTTCAAGTGAGACATTGAAGCTTTTGGCAATGTGGTTATTAAATATTCCTGTGTCGGAGGTTTTGACTTTGTCTAAGTGCTACACTTCTTTGGGGTAAGACTTGAGATGCTGGGCTCTTGATCAGGGGTCTTTCAGCATTTTTTAGTTCTGTAGGAAATGTTGTTAGCTGTGGCAAGTTTAAGGGGACTCTCAGGACTGGGCTTAGCTCTTGGTAGTGTTGAGCAATCAAAAAAAATCTGTTTTTTTCACTGATGCTGGGTCTCATACAAAACTTAACCATGTTTTGAAGCCCATTTGCTAAGTGACACAAAGATTCAAAGAGCTGTGGCTCCAATTTGGCACTTAATTGAACAACTTAACTTACAAAGGAGTTGTACAGATCCTGCAGATCTTGTAGACCTCTTTGTTCACATCTGCTTTTTCTTCCTTGCTTTATTTAATTTAAGGCCAACTGCAGAATTCAATTAAGCAAGACACCACTGTGGGAAATCAGCCAGTACTGCCTCTTGATCTAACTACCAGCAGGCAAGTGAGATTCCTAGATGGGTGAAATCAGCAGTGAGTGTTCTGAAAACCTCATGGGATGGAACAAGTGTGAATTTCAGGGAGCAAAATGGCCAGAATAAATATGCAACTGTAGAAATGCTTCTTTGAGCACAATTTCACACTGCTGCAATTTCACTTTTGCCTGGAATTTTTCTGGAATGGTTTTGAAGATCAAAAGCCTAGGAAAACACATGGTTATCTCTTTCAATGGGAAGCCTCCACCCTTCAAAAGGAGGTCGAGCCTTCAGTAATTTGATTCCAAATAAGCATGTAATTATTTATTTCAATATTAAACTCTTTCACAAAAGCACAGTTCTCTCTGAGGAGGCTGCAAATCTGTGCTTTTCATCAGTGCCTTAGTGACTGCAGGACAACCATAATTTTGCAGTAACCCCATAGCTTTCTGCAGAGCTGGCTTCTTCAATTTTTCCTGCCCAAGCTAGGACAGGCTTAACTGAGTAATTGAAGTTTATCTGAGAAACTTCAGTAGTATCTCAAATACTATAGAAAGGATTTCTTTGCCTTAATGCAGAAATCAGTAACAAAAGCTTTGTTGAAGAGATTGGTTTCCTCTCTGATTCAGAAGCAGCAGCAGCTTCATTTGAGAAATTCCAGTGATACCCACGTAAGAGGAGGCAGAGTAAATGCTGTGTTGTTAGGATGCAGTTTTCATGTATCCCACCTGAAGTGCAGGCAAAAAGTGATTTGTTTTCTCCTTATCCTCCACTAGTTATTCTCCCAGCCACCTTCTGAGGGACTCAGCACAGGAATTGCTGTACTGGTGGGAGTCTGCTGGGTAGTGTGTTCCTCTTCTCACCCAGCCTCTGTTCACCCGCATCTCAGGGATACACCAAAAAGAGCAGGTGGTTTGAAAAGCACAATGTCCTTTAGGGTGAATTGCTTTTAAATTTGGGCAGATTCAGTGTATGCCAAGTGTTTCATAACTGAATATTGCATTTTTGCAGAAGCAAGAAAAAAATGCCAGGAAAATCCTTAAACTTCATAAAATTCTTCCAGTTTTATGCAGAGTAATACAGAGTTTAGTATCTTGAGCAGATTTGCTTTTTCACGTGTGCTGTACTTCTGTTGTAATTATCCTAATGAAAGCTTGCCATATTTTCATTTTGGTTTTATTAATTAAAAAGCCTGGCCAGGCATCCAGGCTGTAGCAAATGGTGTGTGGTGATTTACACCTCTGCCTGCTGTACCTTGCCCATACTGGGCTAGTGTAGGGACTCTCTGAATGGCTTTGAAAACTGTCTTGGAAAAAAAGCTTGGAGGAAAAAAAATAAAGGCAAGTAAGGCTGGAAGGAGATAAGGATCATTAAGTTCCTATTAAAGAGAAGCTGGAGGGAGAGGCAAAATAAAACCAGAAGGATGAGCAGTGTGAGAAGCTCTCAGTTGGTCTGCGCTTTAAGCACATCCCAGCAGAAGCACACACAACTCTTCCTCAGGAGTCTGCCGTCCCAGGCAGGGATCAAGGCACAAAATCTCTTGTCTAGCTCATTCCCAGGGCTAGGGCAGCAAAGAGACCCTTGGAGAATTGTACTGGGTGTGTCCCTGGGCTGGGCTATGGGCTTGCATCACAGCTCTGCTGTGTCTGTAGTAGGAGATCCCAGGCAGCAGGATGGAAAACCTGAAAATGCTGCCAAGAGGGCAGGCAGTCAGAAGGAGGCCCAGAAACAGTGGGTGTAAATCAACTAGACATGGCATTTAGACTGCTTGGGAATTCTTTTCATGTTTCTATATTCTGAAATTAGTCTAAACCTTGATTAGTTTTACAACACCAAATAACAGATCTAGAACTGATTTGATTTACAGATGTTAAGGGATTTAAAGGCATTGACAGGTAGAAGATACGATAAGGAAAAAAAATGGTAATTTTACTCAGTTGGGGCTTTCTTTAAAAGCTTCTGCTGCTTCATCCTTGTTTAGATGAGGAGATGACTGTTTCTTTCTCCTCCCTGCCCTCTCTCATTGCTTGGCAGTTGTTCTAATCAACATGTCTTTAAGCTTTACAGTGGATGGAGCTGCACCTATTGCAGCCTGGCTCCAAAGGACAGAACATGGGAACAGATGTTGTGTTTAATACATGAAGGACAACCCAACAGTCAGGGTCTTGGCTTCTTGGGAGTCAACTGGGTTTCTTCCTCTGTCCCTTTCCTCTACATGGGATAAGAATAGTTTGTTCTCGTCCCAACATTTTCCTCTTTTGAACAGGGTAACTGCTCTTTTGTTTATAAACTTGAAGGGAATTCCTCAGTTGAGTGTTTACACTGGAAACATGCTGGAAAAAACAGAAGCAGCAATTTGTTTGTGGACAGGGCAAGGTGCTTCTCTCAAAGCTGAATTAAACCATGTTTACTGGATGGAGCCAGCAGCCCCCAGCTTCAGGGAAGGGGCTTCCTTAGGCAGTGTGACTATTGAAGCATCCTGACAGCTCATTGCCCTCTCCAGGAGCTAAGCAGTTAGAGTGGAGTTCACTGATGACAATAGAACAGGTAACTTCCACTGTTTTCATTTCTTCATTCCCTGAGGCAGACTATAACAATATTTACCATACTTCTAGGAGACTTACTACTTCATGTCTTCTTCTTGTCTTACTACTTCATGGATGCTGGTGTTGAAGAGGTGATCTGGTGCAGGAATGGGTACCCTTGTAGAACAGAGGGGAGGGAACAACTTAGAAAGTGAGTGATGTAAACACCAGGAAGGCATGTTCCCTACGGTCTTCCAGGAGTCATGTTGTCATCATACTAAATAATGGTATATTCTTGTGCTGTGATAAATCCTGCTGTTGTGAGTGGTGTACTTGCTGCAGTAATTTATTTGTTACCAGTCCTATCAATGACCTGTCATCCATAATTAAGTTGAAATGCTCTTCAATGCCCTTGGCAAGTGTTACTCAGCATAACACAACTTAAAATGGCATTTCTCAGTCTCTGGGCCTGGAAATTCAGCTTTTGGATTCTCTGCCAGTGATTTTCCCGAGTGTTTTCCAGATGTAAGTGTGTAAATGTGACTGGAGGCAATGTGCTGGGGGAAGAAATGGCAGTGTGTTGGTTGGGACTAGCTCAGTGTTTCTGTATTTAGGGTCCCAGGACACAGCCATGCAGCAAGTTTTGCTGCTTCACTTTCCAGCCAAAAGATGCAGCAGATTGCTGGTGATAAAATAATGACAGGGTAGTAAAATCCCACCAAAGTAATGGGTGAGGGATAGCTCGTCGTTAACAAATAATGTTGCAGTATTCAGGTACAAACCTCCTCCTTTGCAGCAGGGAGAAATAAAAAGTACCAGAAAATAAAGGGATTGTTAATTGAGTGAGGAAAACTCAGGTGTTCACAAATACTGCAGGGGAAGGAAAGAGTGGAAAGCTAAGGACAGGAAAATAATTGAGAAAATAATGAAAATAAGTAGTTTTGGAGTGCTTCAGATCAGTCCCAGATCTTTTCAGGTTTGCTGAAGAACTCCCAATCCCATACCGAGGGAAATAGAACACAGAGCTGTTCCCAACACCCCTCTGAAGAGAAAAGATGTGTTTTTCACTAAGCTGCTGGTATAGTACCTGAAGGAGCTGAACTCAGTTTCTGACCTCTTAACATTTCCTGGGTCACCTTGAGCAGAGCCTGGAATTCCTCTTATCTCAGGGTTTAATGACAAATCACCTCTCAGAAGGATCTGTGAGCCAGTCAATGGTGAGGGCTGGCTGGGAGTGTCTCGGAGATAAGTTTTGATAAGAAGCTGCTCTATCATCAGAACCCCCATTTTTAATGGGAATGCACCCATTTGATTTAAACTAATGATAAGTCTTGTTTGGGAGAAAATGAGAGAGCTCAGCCAGAATAGCCAACGTCCTTCTCTGAGCTGTGAGGAGCTGGAGAGGGCCCACTGTACCCTGCTATGAGCCAGCTCAGCAACACGCTAGCAAATTAGCTGCCTTTTTATTTCTCTTCTGCATGTTGTTGTTTTCCATCGTGCCAGTGCATCCAGGCAGGGCTTTGCAATGAGCTGGAGTCAGCAGAAAGCAGCAGCAGTGATCAGGCAGGAGGAGGTAGATTGGAAAGGAGGGGGCATCCTTTTTGGCAACAGAGCTGATGCGTCATCTCCTCATGCTCTGAGGAGCCATACTCTGCCAGTCACCCAATTCAATGGTTATAGTAGGAAGGTCGTGGGTGAAAGGCAGCAAAATAACACTGGGAGCCAGAGGAAAATAAAATCAACTAGCATCCTGGAGGCAGTCCACCTCTGTGCTGTGTAGACTTCATGCTTTGCAACCCTGGCATCACCTTCTTAGTTCATGAATAATGAACCACTTGCCATTTTGAAAGTCTGTGCCACATTTGGCTCACCTCACAGTAGCTAACTAAAGCTTGTTCTCATGGCTCCCTTCAGAGGTGGAAAAAAAGAGGCAGGCAAGCCCAGGAAGTGATTTATCTGCATAAATTAGAGGTGGAAATGTGGTTTGTCACTGTCTGGAGGCTCCAGAGCATCCCAGCCAAGTGCAGAAGGAATCTGGACCATTACCCTGTAGAGGAGGAAAGCTTCTCTGATGGAAGGCAGTACTGTGTGCAGCTTTGGTTTAGCCTTACCTAGGCTCTCTTGCTTGGAGGGACACTGCTCCAGACATGCTGCTCCTTTTCATCTGCAATCCCTGATGGAGGATGGTGGGTTCCCAGTCCCAGCACAGAACAGTGGCCTCCTTGGCCAACACGAGTGGCCTGGAGTTTGAAGCACCTCTGAGTGGATCGTGTTTGGTCACATCACAAAGATTAGAACTTGGTTATAAATTTTTCTCTCATTCCTTCTGAAACTGCAAATGCACTTGTCTGTGATGATTATCTTAGGATATCCCAACTGCTCCAGGGCTCTCCTAATTATCTGACTATATGTTATCCAAAGCCAACCCCAGGATGGCTGGTGCAAATGTTCTCAGTAGAAGAGATAATGAGAATGTAAATGGAGAAATGAAATATCTACATGAGAAATGCAGGTGCAGTTGAGTTCTGAACAGTATTTGAGGTTGTGTATTTATTCTGCTATATGAGCAATGACTTGATGTGCTCTAGGATTGAGTCCTGAAATAGAGTATGTTACCAGAGTAGTCTAAAAGCTGAGTGTTGGCAACACATAGATAAGCTCCTGTGAGCAGGAGATATTGCCCAATGTAAAGGAAAAGAGAAAAACCCCAAAACAATAATTTTTAAAACCCCATGAAGTGGAAAGGAAAGCAAAATAAAACTTTGGTTACAGGACAGTGCATTTTCTGGCATTACTATAGGAAACAATTCTGTGGGCCATGATTTGAGGATAAATCCATTTAAATCCCAGTTAAGTTTGTTCAAACTTTTTTAGTCTGGCAGTGGCTACGATGATAAAATATTTTAGAGTTTGAATGATATTTAAAATTGAAATATGCACAACAAAGAACCAACAGTCCTAGTCTGTACCAGACTTCTCCTTATCAAGACTGCAAAGTTTTTAGGAAGTGAGTCTTTCCTTCTCAGATAATTTTCCTGAAAACCAAAGAGAGAGCCTGGCAGGGCTTGTTAAAGGGAAACAGAAAATTCCCAAGAAGGTATTAGTACACTTGACGTAAGTAAATAATTGAGTTAGCATTTTGAGGATATAATATTCTTGATTGAACTATCAGCAGCTTGAGATACTCAGGCCTTTCATATGTATATTTGCATGTGTCATTCTGTTGTTGCAGATAAAGCAGCATGGAGTTCTTTGCATATATAATCATGTTATTATGAGTTCTGTGATAAGGCCAAATGAAAGCATGTTCTTTCTTCCCTCTCGATGCAGTTTGGCAGCCAAAACACCATTTGCTTTAGCAAACCTGAAAATAGTTTCCTGCAGTCTTGTGCAAAAGAAGAAGGAGAGCTGAAGGTTAAAGGATAAAATGAGCTTTCTGCTGTGAGAGGGGCTAGCAAAACACCTGAGTCCAGGTGTGGAGGGGAGGAGAAAAAAGTCATACGTTGGCAAGTGTTGGCAATTGATGCTGAAATTGCAGCAGAGAATCTACGTGTGCCTGCTAAGTACTGTGCTGGTACAGAGCCCTTGTGAGGATTCAGCTGAGATTTCATTGCAGGGCAATATAGAAATCTTGACAGCCAGAGTTTCTTCCCAGTGTTTGATGCTTTATCATGGATAGGTGAGGTAAAGCTCAGCATGGTCAGGATTCAGAGTGGGTGCAGATAACACTGATCCCACTGCCAGCTAGGAAAAACAGTCTGGTAAGGACTGGAGCCAGGTATTAACAAGACACTGACAGACAAACCACTTTTTTCAGCACCTTTGAGGGCTGGTGAGGATGCAGACATCTCTGTTGATCCTCTGCCCCTACTTTGGCTGTGTTGCAACTGACTTTGACCCTGGATGAAGGTAGAGATTCATGGGTACCCCATCTTCAGATGGCCACTTGCTCATGTAAAAGAGCTTAGTGCTGCAACAGGGAGACTTCATTTCCTCTGTGCACAATGACTGGATTGTTTGCAAAACTCTGATGATGCTGAAAAGAGAAGTGTGAGTAGCAAAGGCTTTACTCCTGGCTTACTCCATGTGCCAGCATGAGTTGATCCTGCTGCAGGCAGCCCAGCAGGCAGGCAGACAGGCTTGCATGGCCAGTGTCAGTCTGGCTCCAGTGCTCAGGGATGTGATAACATCTTGTGTTGGCATTTGGGCCCATGGTAAAAACTCTGGCAATGCAGTGATCAGGTTGGGTGCTGCCCAAGTTGGAAATCTTAAGCACTGAATCAGATCCTGGAAACTGGGAGAAGTGAAGTGAGCCAAGGAGCAGTGATACTGAAATTAAGCAGATATTGATTTCACTGAGGTGAACATCAACTTTTATTGATCCGAGAGATAAATATTGACTGAAACATCCTCGTGTGTTCCCTAACTCAGGGCCATTGTTTGTACTCTTGGAACAGTTTTCCTCTTTTCCCTAGAAAGTCTCTTTGCCTCAGCTGCTCTAAGCTCTTGCTGTTTTTGCAAAACCAGTGTTGTTTTCCAGCTAGCTCCTGTAAACTTCACAGATGGGAAAAATGGCTGTGACTTTAAAAATCAACAAACCCCTATACCCAACAGCTATTCACAAACTGAAAAGGTGCTTGGAAATCCAAACAGCCTCTTATAAAATCACAACAAAAGGCTCTGCAGTACAATCAACTTCCTGGCTTCTCTTACACAAAAAATGTGAAATCACATTTTAAGAAAGTGATGATTTTTGATTCTTTAGGGAAAATGGGTTACTGCATTCCTAATGCTGTCACAACTTGTCACTGTGGGACTTCTTGCCTGAATGATCCTTTATTACCTTCATGGAAATACCAGGTTACAAGGACACAGCAACTTTCCAATAGTGGAGAAATTAGTGTTGAGACAGATGAAATAACAGAACTATTACTTTTGTACTCTAGATGTGGATAAATCTGTGTTAATGTGATGAAAGTTCAAACATCCAAAAGCAGTTGTGTGATTGCAGCAAGTTCATCTGGGCCAGTGCAGGCTGTATTTGAGGGAAGAAGACTTTTACTATGGAGCTTGAGTGTGGTTTCAGTTGAAGTATTACAAAATGTGCTTTGAGTTTTCCAGAAATACTGAAAATAAAATAATTTTCAGGATTTTAAAGTGCTTGAGGTTCTGCATGCTGAATGGGGAAGACTGTCCAGAAGGCAGATAGTAAGGATCATATGGTAGCACAGAAAAAAGAGGGAAGAAACAAATGGCTACAGATTCTCTGCAGGCAAATTCTTGCCTTCTGAATCACAGAATCACAGAGTGTCAGGGGCTGGAAGGGACCTAGAAGATCATCTAGTCCAACCCCCCTGCCAGAGCAGGGGCACCTAGACCAAGTCACCCAGGAGTCTGAAGTTGTCAGCATAGGCAGGCAATGAGAAGCATAACTGGAATTTAGACTTGCATTATGCTGATTTCCAGAGATTTCATTGCCCTATTTATTATTATTAAATATTATTTATTTATACAAAAGAATTGATTACTGCTTGGGACCAGGCTGCTGTCCCTTGGCTCTGTGGTCTCCTTTTCAGAGAGCAGAGACAGTGAGAGGGGCTGCACAGGCCTTCCTGGTGCTCTGTCACAGCTCTGCAGCAGTGGGGGGATGCTCTGCAGCCCCTCCTGAGTTAGTTCTGGTCTTAGCCCCTTCTGGCCTCATTGTAGCATTTCAGGAACTTCATTTGTCACTTCAGTTCTGGTTTTGTTAGATGGTACCAGAGCTAAAATCTCTTCTGTTTGATGTTCCATGACCTGCCAGGGCCATTCATTCAAACATTGCACTGCTGGTCATTCAGGAGGTGGAATCTTCTGCTCAAACCTCTGGAACAGTCATTGTTTGGGATGAGAAATTTTGACAGAAGTTAACATTCAGCTTTCCAATTTTACATCATGTTTTCTTATCACCATTTCCCCATTTACTACTTCCTGCCTCAGCATGAAAACCCCAGCACACCTTTTAATGTCAGTTTCTGTGTGGGAAAGAAAATCTGCCTTGCTCTATTTTCCCAGAGAGTGTCCAGCTTGGTTCCTGTGTTCACCACTTGCAGGCTTTGGGGGGTGATTTCTGTTTAGGAGTGATGGTGATCTGCTCCATCTGTTCTTTTGGAAAAGGTTTTTCAGAAAGTACAATCCAAGCAAAGGGAAGGAATCCCATTTTAAAACTCACTGCCATTTTCCCATGCAGCATTTCTGTTTGCTTGGCATGTTTAGTGTCCCCAGAAATCACTAGTTTGGTAAATGAGAAGACCAAATTAACAGAAGTGACCTAACAAAGGCCTGAGGAATGTGTCAGGCTTGTGATACACGTGGTAAAAAGACCTACTGTTGTGGAACAATTGTGATGGCCCCAAACTATTAATATCTTGAAAGAAATGAGCACTCCTGAGTGTGGTCACAAAGTGCTGATCTGATAGTAATTCTTCTGCTGAAGATTCCTTTGTCACAGGGAAGATGGGATGGCTGCTTTGTGTCTAGCAGAACCAAACCAACATTTTCCTCATCAGCGGGTACTACTACTGTCTTTTTCCCATAGACTTTGTGAAAATAGTCCTGAAAGTAATGTCACATTCCTCTCAAAATGATCCAGATTCTTGGAGACAGGTGTCTTCTCAACTTCTAAAAAAAATGTTGGGGCTTTTCTCCCTCTCCTCTCACTTCCACATAAATGTCACCTGCTGGGAATCCTGGTTTCACTGTGCAGGCACAGGGCAGCACCAGCAGGCCATGCTGTGCTCCTGCAGCTGCTCTCCTGAGGGTGCAGGATCAAACCAGGGCAGGTTTGAAGTCACTGACATTGATGAGTGTCAGCAGTTTTCTTTCTGCTCACTAGAAATGTGTGGTGGTGACTAGGGACCCTTCATGCAGGCAATCTCTCCTTGCTGACATCTGGGTGTGCCTTTTGGATGTGCATGCAGTTGCAGATGTCACATATTAAACATAGGGTTAATGTTAATTCATGATGGCTGGGAATTTCTATGTGTAATGTTCAGAAAATGTAATTGCTCCCAGCAAATTTTTTTTCATAGCTGTTTATTTTATTGCTCTTGTTCTCAGCTCAAACCTCCTTGTTTGAACAGGGACATTGCTTTTCCCAGACCTTCCCACTTCCTCCTTTCAGCATCCTTCTAGATAGAAAAAGGACTTAAAACATGGACAGAAAGTAAAAATGTTAGGAAGGAAAATTTACCTAAAGAAAGTATCACCCCAGGGAAAAAACACCAAGATGTGTAGAGAGGAAAGGTCAAAACAGACGAGTATTATAAGTACACTATTATGTAGATTAGTGTAAGTTTCTCAGCAAATCAGTCGACATTTGTAAGTCATTAATTAGCAATTAAGTCATCATTTGAAAGCAGAAGGCAAATGGAATCGGTTTCTTTGCAGGGTAACAAAATGCAGAGGATGAAACTCTTTGAAATGAGCCATTAAAGCTACAAAGGCAGCTCTGCTTCTGCCCGTTGCCTTGGGAGCTCAGATATTAGATTCTGCTTTTCTCATAAACTTCCAGCTTGTGTGTCAGATACAATCGGGGCTCTCTTTTGATGGAGGACACCACAGATGCTTTGAATACACACTTGTAAGTAGCAACATGGAAATAATGGAAGGATTCATCCATAACTTGCTATCATGAGGGAATACCTTGTGTTAGTAAGTCAAACAAGATTCGATTCCTGAAAATTGCTGGTGTAAATCCATACAGAAAATTCAAATAAAACCTGACTTGGAAATTTGAAATACCACATTTATTTCTCACTTCTTCCTGTTCTTATTCATCATTTCATACCATCCTGAGACCAGAAAAACTCCAAAAGTGGGAAATTCTTCTGTAATTTCTGGTCTCTCCAGAGCAGTAGGAACCTTTTGTTAAAAAAATCCAGTTCCTATGAGGATTCAAATACATTCTGCAGGCTTAAAAATAGAGTGAGGTGTTTCAGAAGAGGATTCAGTGAACATCTAGCCTGTCCAAACAGCCACCCTTCTGATTAACTGCTCCAGTGTCATTGTGCTCCATGAAGCTTTTCTAGCAGTACAGATGTCATCATTTCAGGAGACATGCCTGGGAATTACCCTGGCTTTGTAAGAGATCCCAGTGAACTCTGCAAGGCAAGGATGCTAGCAGAGGGACAGGACCTGGTGGCTGCACAGCAAGCCGCAGCTCCTAAGGTGTTTTGGGGACATTTGCATAAAGAGCAGCCAGGGCCAGAATGGATGTCTGAATTTGTAAGCAGTGATCTACCCACATCCCAAGTGAATTGCTTTCTTTGAGGAGGAGTAGGTCCTCTAATGATCTGGGAGGGGTTTTTGAAGTCGATTGGATGAGTCACATTTGCAAACTACTTTTACTATTGGTTTTGTTGATTGTTCTTCCAGTATTTGTCCCTTGGCAAGTTTTTTTGTGTGCTCGTCTGTTCGAAGTAGTCGGTGACTGGGGAGGCTGAGGATGTGCAGATGTGCTGGCTTTTCTTGCTCTTTGGTCCTCCCCCTTCCTCTTTGACCTTTCCATCCCACTTCTGCCTTTCCCTTTCTTTGCAGCAAACCTTCCCTCTGTCCTCCTGCTGAGGTGCTGGAAGTAAACCAGTCTGCACATGTATCTGCTGACCACGTTTGTGTCTGGTGTAGTAGTAGTTAAAGTTTTTAATTGGTGTGCATAGATGGGAAGCATTTGTTTATTATTTATAAAATAACACATTTATGATACTCTGGTGACATTGATAATCTCTTTGATTCTGAGAGGGCTGTTTGCAGTGGGTAATTCCACCTACTCAGGAGTCACAGGCAGGTGACTTTCTGGACAGTCCTCTACCTGTCCAGTGCCAGTCGAGAAAGCCAAAATACATGGCTCATTCTTACTGGTCCACTTGTGGAAGGATGGTTGAAGTTAGGAGAGGTGAGTCCTGTCATCTCCTCACTGCAGATCTTTATATACTTTTAAACTACCAGATTTTCAAGTGAGGATTGAGTCCAAACTTCTTACATCAGTGTTAGAAGCTTTCTTGACAAACTTGGGTATCCAGTTAAAAAGCCTGTCACCTGCTTGGGTTTCAGGTTAAGCAGCCTTACACTTCAGAATTCTTTGCAGTTTTCCTGAGCTCTGTTTCAAGCTTTTACAGCTTCTTGCTTTCAACTTCTGACTGTTTCCCTCATTTCTTGATGATGGAGTTGCACCACATCATTAACTGTAAGATGTATGGTTGTAAATGTTCAAAGAATGATGGATTTTATTATGCTGCCAACACAGCCACGTTGAGGAACCTGTCTTTAATATATTATTGATGCTCTAAACCATTATTTTTAATAGCATTGTGCACTGGGAGAAGAATATCAGTGGAATGGAAGCATAGGTGAAGATAATTTCTGGAGCAATAATCCACTAGGAAGTCAATCTCCCTAAAGAGTCTCTGGATGAGCATGTTCACTCTTTTACTTTGATCCATTAACTGTGGAGGAAGGATTTACTGCTGGGAAGGGAGGATAACTTGACAACTGTTAATTAATTCCCATATCTGAAGAAATTATATGGATAGAACTTGACATGGTAAATGTTTGTTGTTTTGTCAGATTTACCTAAATGAATTCCCCGTGGCAGCCAAGCATCAGACACAGTGGAACTGTGGCTTTGTTTGTTTGAAGTCATTTATCATAGTTTTCTTCTTTGCCTACATTTTTTGTTGGTTGTGGGTTTTTTTTCCCCAGAAGACTGAAAAATTAGTGTCCTTTCCAATTTATAATCTCTCTAGGCAGTGCCAAATCTAGTGCTACATTATGCCACTGAATATCTAGGCTTCATCTTTCCAATGTTCAGTTCTCATAAACACAGATTTCCACACATCTTCCTTGCCAGCATGAACAATCAAGTGGCTCTGGCCTGTCCCAGGGGTGAGTGCACACCTGATGTGCCAGTTCCACAGGGAGATCTCAAAGCCTTGGGGAGACAGGTAACACCCTGGGTCTGGACAGTAAAATACCATAAAAGTGATGTGCTGAAGTTTCTGGCTGAGTACCCAAATGAAGCCTTCTGTGCCCGCTCTTAGTTCACCTCCTGAAAAATAAAGCCAGGCTTGAACATTGTTATTTACACACGTGTGTTTGTCACTTCAGACTGAGAAACTGCAGCCTGGCATTACCCAGAGGAAGAGAATCTGTTTCTCTTTTGGTGTGTGTTTTCAGGGAGGAATTCAGTGCTCTGCCTTGAGTATTTCCTTTCAGAGGAGATCTCTCCCGAAGGGCCCATAGCTCTCTGAGGCTGTGTCTGCACATGAAAGGCAAAGGGAATGGCATATTACAGGCTCTGCTGCTTGAGCTATACAAAGAAAAATGAAGCAAATTTCAGTGGTAAGAGTGCTTGCAAACTCTGTTGTTGGCAGCCAGATGGATTAAAGAAGGTGGCAGGAGGGCCAGGCTGGATAATTCACATTTGACAGTATCTTCTGACCAGTACATTTGAAAGGCTGCTGAATTACAGGGATTTTAACACATGTTCTGATCTGATCCTTGTAAAGGCAACAGGATAACTCACCTTAACATTAATGCTGGGATCTCACCCTGTGCATCCCCACCCTTGCACAATGCCAGCATGGGTCCTGGCATCACAAAACTCCTCTGTAAATGGGATGCTCTAAAAAGACACAAATTCTAGTAACTCCTACAATGAATTAATGAAAGAGCATGATAAAATGAGCAGATGTTAATGTGGCTTTTGTGTGAAATCAGCACAGGGTCAGTTTGTTTAGCTCCAGTTCAGGATATGTTTTCCTTTTTGACTTGTGTCTAGGGCTGCCTTGGACTGTGCTGTGACTCTGGGCTAAAGCTGTTCTGCTGCCCACAGCTGCTGTGCCAGCTCCTCCTCCACACAGGGAAGTGTCAGCTCTGCTCCCCACTTACATCCCACTTTTCTCCATTAGTATTAATGCCTTGTTCAAGTCTGAGGACTTTTCCTCCCTTGGTGCAGATCACGGACTTAATACAGAACTGACTAGATGTACAAAGTAAAAAGCTCAGTATTTTCCCTAGAGGTCACACGTAGTGTCAGCTGAAAGGCTAATTTTACATTTATAAACCTTACAATTCACCTGTAAATCTATTGTGATCCTTTGGGGTCTGCTCAGTTGTTAGTTGTATTTAGACTATACTGAAATTTCTATTTCCTTGTCCTTAAAAAAAAAGAGCAAGAAGATATTTTATAGGTGAAAAACCAGAGTTACAATTTATGCTGCTACTCTATTTCTTTCTCCACCACATGCACCATATTTATAACTTTTGTTTATTTCTCAACCTGCAAATCTGTGCCAGCAGCTTTGCTGGTAGTTTGAGAACTAGTTAAATCAAAGTTCTTGATGTCTCAAAAGGAAAAACAAAGCCTGTAAATAATAGCTTCTCATTTATTGAAGTCAGAGGGCAATTGCAAGAAGTCTCTTATGTTTCTAATTAGCTTGTGTCCTTTAAAAAGCTTTCCTAGGGAGGCTAAAACCAAAGCATGTAAACCAGCTAAAAATCCTGTGACCCTTCAGTCCTCCAAAGCAAAGCAGCCTTCACCCCATCAAAATTGAAATCCCTGACCCTGCTCTCGTTTTCTTTGTGCTTCTGTGTCTCACAGAACAGTTTGGGTTGGAAGGGGTCTTAAAGATCATGTAGTTCCAACACCCCATGTAATTATGGAATGTAATATCAATATATAACGACTCATATAATAATTCTTTGATAATATAATAATCCAAGTATGAAATAGTAATTATAAATTGTACCCATCAATACTGTAGCTTGCTTTGAAACTAATGAAATAAATCATCCTTACTGCAAACAAGCAAAACATTTCCTGCTGATTGATCTGATGTTGTAAATTTAGTGCTCTGTAAAAATGTCAGCAGTGTGTTCCAGGGTGAGCCCAAAACAAAATTGGAAATAATTTTTTTCACAGGATGGAAATACTCTCTTAAACAAGAAACACTTGTCCCGAGATAAGAATCCTTAAAGAAAAAACAGCTGAGAAAGGAAAAGAAAGCACTGAAAGAAGAGCACAGATTATATTGCATTTATCATAGGGTCTCAAGGTTTTTCTTAATATATTCAATCTTAATATATTAAATTTTAGGGAAAAGAAGGATTTGATTGGTCTTTCCTGTGTTCTATGTATGCCTCAAATGAAAGATGTTCTGCAGATCTTTCATCAGCATTGGCCTGAAATCATTGTTATTCGTGTTTAAAAGGAAAATACTCTTCAATATTGTGGGGATATATGGACAGAGAAGTGCATTTGACAGTGTGACACTGGGAACAGGTCTCAAATGGAGCATATGACTGGTTGTATGAGGTTCTCCAGAAAAAAATGAATATTACTTTACTTGTGGGGCTTCTCTTTCCCTTACCTGCTGTGGCATTAGCATAGGGGGAGATCAGCACCATCACACATGTACCAGCCCTGTTTGCTCTGGCTCAGTGGAAATTATCCCCCTTAATGGGGATGGCAGAGCTGAAACTCAAGGAATTCTGTAGCAGAAGGAGGAAAAAAAATCAAAGAGGGAAACAGAATCTTTTCTGTGCTCGGGGCAAACTGCTCAGCTGCAGCACTGTGGATTTTCTGCAGTTGTATGCCCCATTGATCTTCATGGGAAATGACATTTTAATTGCTGATTTTTTTAATCTTTTTTTTTCCTGTTACCTCTCAATAGGAAGCTGCTGCTGCTGTGCCTAAGGAATTTCAGTTGTCTTTGTCAGAAATGGTTCTCTGTTTTGTTGTTACGGTGCTTTAACTGTCTGATACCCCAAACTATTCCTCCTGGTGGCAGTGGCTGAGTGCCTCTGGCTTCTGGTGCCAGCCAGCAAATCAGCTGTGAGATCTTAGCTGAGCTGCAAGAAACCAACTGAAGCAGTTGCATCTGTGTCATGGTTAATCTGCAGATAAGAATTTGCATAATAAGGGTAATATATGCATGGAGAGTTAGGCATCAGCTGTTACATATCAGCTTCTGTTGGTGAAGTATTAGAGTAAGGGCAGTTGGGTTTTATTATTATTATTATTATTATTATTTTTTTAGTGATTCATATCTTTGAGTGAGGGTCTTTCTCCCACTTTTATCTTTTTCTTTGTTACTCTGAGAAATCCAGCATGGAATTTCTGATAGATGAACAAGAAATTTGCAGCAAAAATCATGAGAAAATCTTTTGTTAGGAAGTGGAATTTCACTGAAAGAAATGGAAGGTCTCATTTACCCTGAAATTTTCAGAGCTTTCCAATAGCCACTGGCTACCCACATGCTCTGGGTGGTGAGCATCTATTCAGGAGTCAGTGAGGTGCTGAGAAACAGAATACTGACTTCACTTAAGATTTTCCTACTAGCATTTTCCTACTCATTGCCAGTTTATTGTAGATGCCATTTACTTTCCTCCATGTCCTTGCTCTGAACTTTCCTGACAGAGGCTTTGGCTTACAGGTGTGCTCTTCAAGCATCTTCCTTGATCCCTGCCTGCAGTTAGCAACAAATGCAGTCTGAATATTTAAATTACTTATTTTTTTTTCCTTTAAAAAAAGGACATTTATTTTGGAAAAGTACTTTTATTACTGGCAGTTGGGCAAAACTGCTTCTCCTTCCATAAGCCTTTTGTCATGTCTGAGGCAACAAATGGATGCAGTAGAGAACTGCTCGTGTTACTCGTGGCCACTGCTGCTTTTGTCTTTTTTGCCTGATTCATTGTTTGTGATTTCTGTGAAAGATGGCTTAGTGGTTCCTATATAGCTCTTCCTCAGCTCCAGAAGATGCAGGGATTATATGAAAATACTCAGAAGATTACTTCTGACTGCATAAAAGATATGTTCTAAAGCCAGTACTTTTGATAGTAAGAGAGAAAACAACCACACATCTCTTTTGGAAAAAACACCCTATTAGGTTACTGTCATTAATCATCCAGCAAACAAATGGGCTGTGAGAAAGGAATGAAAGATGTTTTGAAGCTGTTGGTGTTAAAAGGAGAGGTGTTGCTCAGTAACATTTTCAACACAGAGGTAAAGCTAATTTCATCAAACCTCTCACAGTGAATAAACGGGGGTGAATTAGCTGCAGTAGTGAGCAAAGGCATTAACCACACCAAACCTTCTGAGTAGATTTCCTCCTAGTGGCAACTGTCCTCTGCTTTCTTGTTTACTTTAGATTTGTGCAATCATAGGGAAACGTGCATGGAAAGGACCACCAGGTGTCTAGTCAATGAACCTGGGGATTGTGGCCAAGTATGAAAAGTAATTTAAAAAGTGGTAGCAAACTCAGAGCAAACCAGAATAAGGAAGAAGTTGGGATATGGTGGGTGAGGAGGTGCATGGCCTCTCAAATCTAAGGAAGAGAGGAAGAAAAGCCATAAACAACGTGCAAAATTCAGTGGCCAAAAGAGAGAAAAAAACCATGACTAAATCAGTTATTCCTTCCCACCCCTTTCATTTGGACAAAGGAAATGGTTTTGCTGTTCTTAATGTTAGGAAGTTTGTGGTTTGGGGTTTTTTTTTAAATCTAAATCTATATATCTATATCTATAACTTCAGTCTTTTTCAACTGAAGTTTTGGCCTTTTCCTGTCTGTGTCCCATCCATCCCAGGATGATGGTTATTCTTATCTTGGTTATTCCTCATTCCCCAGCCTGTTACCTAGCAGAAAGCTGCTGCATGCCCTGTCCTCACTCTTCAGGCTAAACAGACCTCATTCTTTCAGCTCTCTCTGCTCTTCCCATCACTTGTGCATGTGCTGCTTATGGACATTTCATTCCAAGCAGCAGCAATCCTATGCTATATATATGGCACATATATAAGCCATTGACTTAGATGGAATGATTTTTTATAGCAAACTATGATATAGAATGGATGCTTTCTGCATTGGTTTTTGACCTACTTATATAAAGGCCAATTTGACATTGTGCTGCATCCCCCAAACTAACACTCCTGCAGGCTCTCTTCCTATGGCCTGTGCACACACCAAGATGTGTATTTCCTAATGGCTTTCTCCTGGAAGAAAAGCCATTAATCTACAGTGGAGTTAAAACAGTGTCCCAAATAACACCAGTGCTAGTACAGCATTCTGGAACCTAAATTTGACATTGCCTCAGTGATATGTAGGACCATTACTCTGAAATATGATGATGCTTTTATATAAAGTCACCCTGATTCCTGCTCATTGAAGTTCTTCCATGGAGAGGAGTTGCTAAAGGAAAAAAGTACTTTGTGAACAGTAGAAGAACATGTCACTGCTTCACTGCAGCAGTACAGTTGCACCTTACACAATTCTGATTTCTGTTCTGAGGATGTTAATTGCATCCAACTGCACCCAACAGTGAGTTGTTACGTGTTCATAAATACTCTGGAAATGCCAATGTAGCTAAGAAGCTGTTGGAACCTTTTCAAGAATATCCATCTAATCACAGCTTCCTTGGAAGGAAGTGTTTTGAGAAACCTGCCAGGGTCTGTTTAATGGGAAAGAGTTAATAGTGTGAAGCAATTGGTGAGGCAGACAAATTAACACTGTGCATGAATTTGTATTTGCATGCTAAGTATGTGCCAGCATTAAAATCCCTTCACAATAAGCTTGTTTTTCCACCTCCATAAAGCCAGCTATTACACATATTATGCTGCACTCAACTCTCAGTTCCCAGTCAACCTCACACTTAATGCTCAATGCTTATATTCTTTAGAGACTTGAAAACTTCTGGTAGTTTTGTTCCAGGAAAACATCTTTTCATAGTATAGCAACGTTGTGTAATACATGAAGATAGTATCTCATAACTCCAAACAAGAGCAATGAAGTGATGTCAGTGGGGTCTAAACCACAAGCAAGATTTAATCTCTCCTGGTTTTGTCACAGCAAAAAAACTATCTCAGAAAGAATTGGCACAGCTTCGATATTGTAATTAATTTACATGTCCTTAAACATGTTTGGCTGCTAAAATTGTGGGGTTAGGATTGGAGGGACAACAGGTAGGGCATTAGAAAAAGTAAACTCCTTTGAATTGTTGGTCATGAGACTGGAAGAGAGGTGATGAAACTAAGAAAAGGAAGCACACAGAGCAGTCCTCTGCTCCCTTGTAAACATGATGGTTTCAAAACCTGGGAAATCCAGCAGTTGCTTCCACCTACACGTGTGTGAGATTTTAATTAAGACAACAGATTGGCTTGTAGCTTTTTGAGGTCCTTTGCAGCAGTTTAAAACCAATAGGAATGGTTTTGATTTTGAAGTTTTTCTTCCAAATGAATTATTTGCTATTTCCACAAAAAGCAGTGATTTAGCAGCATCCCTTCAGGGTAAGTGAGCAGGAAGAGAGGTTGGTTCAGCCATCAGCCACTGGGATATTTTGCAGAGAGAGGGGGAAAAACCTTTGCTGGCATTTCTGTGGCTCGTGGTTTCTAGGCAAATCCAGGCTGTAGCAGGGTGTGCTGCTCTTGCTTTCTGAGTGCAGGGTGGGGGGCATTGACCCACCTCTCATTTCCAAGCCTCACTGAAGCCTGCTCTGGAGCAGAGCAGTCTCTGTAGTGTCAGATTTTCTAGACTCTTGGCAGGGTTGCCCTTGACAGACCACTGCAGAGCTCCTCTCTGCTGCCCCAGCCCTGCTACTTTGCTGCCTTACCATCAGCCTCACTATTTCTGTCATTTTTCAGGATCTCTGTCTTCCTGTTACAGGTGCAAGTGCTGATTCTGTCTTTACCTGCTCCTAATTTCAATGTTTTTAAGAAGATGCAGTCCCTGAAACCCACTTTATCCCTCTATACTATGACTGGATTAAAAACCTAGGCAAAGCATCCTCCCTCTCCCTTTTTTCCCCAGTGGAAGCAAAGCTCAAACCATTGTGCATCACTAGTGATGATTTTACAGCTTAGAGCAATGTTTTTTTTCCCTATTTCTCCATGGGTTTTTTGTCTAGAATACTAACATGATTTTTTTTCCCTTCTACAGGCACTTCTGATGATGCTTTTGAACTCCACAGATCCTGTAAGTAACATTATCATATGGAAATCTGTTCAACCATACTGTTAAGAATTATTCATGCTGTGGGGTTTTGGTTCTCACAAGGTGAAAAACTTTTGGGACAGGCTATTGCTTGTTCCAGGGGTGTCAGTGGAATATCTCCTGCTATTGCTTTGCACTCCAAGTAAGAAGGAAAAAATACACTGACAGGAGGATGTGCAGGGAGATGTTTTTAACAGGAGTTCAGTGTGTGTTCAGCCATCTTCTATCAGTTACAAATAAGGTGCTTTGTGCCAGCTCCGGTGAATACAGAAGATGCATGTGAACCTTTGTGTTCCCAGTCATCAGGGCATTTTCAGTGGTAATGAGACAGTAGGAAATGCTAAAGAACATTAGTGAGTCTGCAGTACTGAATGTGCAGCTGCAGTCTGAGGTGGGCTTCTACTGGGGTGACCATCAGTAGATGCAAGCAAAATGGAAGAATACTCAGTTAATGAATCACATTTGAAACTGCAATAAGGCACAGAGGTTCATTATACACATCCACCCACCTTCACACACACAGATGTGCTTTAGCTCTGAAGAACATCCAGGTCTTTGCTCCTGGTGTCAGAGAAAAGCATTTTGCATGTGATCCATTTCCAGGTAAGCTCTTGAACCAGAGATCTTCCTTGATACCTTCCACAGCTGAGGGTTTCCGTAGCTCCTATAATCCTTGCCTTTGCTCACTATACATTTCTTCCTTCATCTTTCTGCAGCACTGGTAATGATACTGCATCTTCCATTACACCCCGACAGCAACAAGGACCCTTATCTGTCTGACTTGTTAAGCTGATTTTTCACTTCTGCTTCAAGGGTCCTTGAAATTCCAAGCCGGGGAAGTTTGCTGTGAGGCAATTCTAATGTGGGATCAAGATGGCAACACATTGTCAGGTTGTGTGGCCCTTAATTTGCAGCAGTGGCATTTAACCCTTAGCTTACCTCTCTAACCCAGTTATCAACATTGGAAAGATATTTCTGTAATTTATTCAAATAAAACACAACAGGCAGATGTTCAGCTGAAGTAAATTGGCAGAATTCTGTTGAAATTTACCCCATATGAGTGTTCAGCTCCAATAATTATCTTATATTGTTTAAATTCTTGGGTTCAGTTTCCTGGGGGAAAACTGAATTTCTGTTAGATGACGTGTTAGAGGCAAAAGTGTTCCAAAGAGTATGAATATTGATTTCACTCTCCTTATTTAGACATTTCATAAATTCCTTATGTAAATTACATCTGTCTGCTAAGGGAATACATAAAATGATGTGTGACCCTGAAGACTCTGCAGATGGCACATTACAAACAGCAAATATTTCAAATGTTAGTTCTGGTTAAAAAAAATAATGCAGGGAGAACATATGCTGAGGTGTGTTCATGCAAAGTTCTCACTACCAAGCCAAGACAGTTTGCTAGTAGCTGGTGGATATAACTGTCTCCAGGATGGTCAGATCAACCATCCCAGCTGGGAGGGTGTCTGGAGAAGAGTTCTTCAGGGTGGATCCTAAGAGCAGAGGTATTGCCAATGAATGCTGCTTCATGTACCACTGAGACTGGAAAAAAGCCCTGAATACCTGAGCCCTGCTGTCAGGATATTTGACTGAGCCAGTCTGTAGAAAAGACAGTACTCCATCTGGAGTGTGAACACATGTAGCTTAAGCAATCTAGATGTAATATCCTCTTTATTAGACTAAGAATTAATAAATCTACAGCACATCACAGCATCTTCTTAAACTTATAAAAGTCTATAAGGAGAGATTTTCTGATGATCCATCATCCTCTTACAGTAACAGCCTGGAAATCAAACCATTCACTCAGGCATCAGCTATTACAGTTGGACTTTGGAGTGATACAGGTTAATAGGCACTAGAAGGACATGGAGCATACCAATGAGAACAGCTTATACAAAAGCTAATGCCTGTGTTAAAGCAGCAGCTCAGAATACAGGCATTGGATCCTGTGGAAGCCTCTAAGTAATAAAGAATCAAAACATCTACTTGAGGTGTTCTTTCTTCTAATCCTCATTAAACAAAAGTGTTCCCTTAGTTGCAATTAGTTTCAGCCTGCAACAGTTGAATGTTTTCCTCTATCTTTGACTGGAAAGCTACCTAAAATCTGAAGTTATTTTCTCATGGAATCTGTTATAATGTGCTGTAAGATGTTGTAATCCATAAGCAAGTCATCTCTTTGTCCCTTCTTAAATAAACCAAAATAGATGGAGCTTCCCAGGAGTTTCATTGTGATCCATTTCCAAAGCTTGTTTCATTCACATAACTTTTTTTATGTCTCAAGTTCACCCTGAAAAATGGGCACAGTACTTCATTAAAACCTTTTGTAGAAGTAATACACCTCCTCATACTGATCTCTTGTTCTTCTGATTACTTTTTAAATAATCTTAGCTGTAGCATTACTCTGCAAGGCAATTCCTGATTCACACCTGGCAGGACTCCTAAGTACTTAGCAGGGTAGGGATTCTATTTCACTATCACTGTTACATGCTTTATGACCTTTTATTATCACTCAGTGAAGTTAATCAATTCCTAATACCCATTCAAGTCTTGACATTTGTCCTTTCAGTTTTCCTCATGATTGATTTCTGCTGTGTAGAACTTGCTTTTTCAGGGAGTTATGGGCCAGATGAACAACGACCAAAAAAAACCAACTCTTGAGGAAAGTGAGATAGGAATCTAAATATCTTTGTGGCTCTCTGGTTTAGCATGCATGAGACCACCAGGGATGTGCCAGGTCAGATGGGGTTAGGAAATTTATGCAAGAAGGGACCATGACCAGAATGAGTGCTGCAGGATAAAGACATGGAGGTGCTGAAGCAGGTCCAGAGAAGGACAGCAAAGCTGGTGAGGGGGCTGGAGAATCTGTCTTAGGAGGAGCAGCTGAGGGACCTGGGATTGTTTAGTCTGGAGAAGACTGAGGGGGGACATTATTGCTCTCTACAGCTGCCGGAAAGGAGGTTGTAAGTGAGGTGGGTGTTGGTCTCTTCTCACGAGTAAGAAGGGCTAAACTGGGCTCCAGTCTGTGTCCTGAAGGTGGGAGGGCTAGTGAATTTCTGGTGTCTCAATCAAGTGAGAGAGCTGAAGCTGTGAAGCTATGATGTGTTTGTGGAGGATGTTAGGTAGGGACCCAGGCAACTTGTACTCAGAAATTCAAGGTAGCTGTGAGAGGCTTCTAGGTGCTACTGAGTCCATCTCCCTCAGCCTGTTCCAGGTCACTTCTGGTCACACTCTTCCCCTCTGGCTGTCCATCCTTCATGCCCAGTGCTTTGCTGGCTAGAGGGCTGGACTCCTGTTTCCTCCCAACAGAAGCTGTCTGCAAACTTCTCTTTGCCTTCTGGCTGACTGGGAAGAATTTCCACCTTGGCTTTGCAGTGGTATTCCCCTTGAGTAACTTGGGGCAGTGTATTATTGACCTTCTGTGTTTGCAACCTTCAGCTATTTCCATTTATCACAGCCTCTTTGGGCATTGTTTGGTTAGCTGTACATACTTGCTTTTTAAATTTCCCATTAATGTGTCTCTCTAGCCCTTGATCTTTTTCTTGCTGTTTTCTGAACTGCATCCAGTTTTTCTTTTTTTTTTTTCCTTCTCCTAGTGGGCTGCCAAGAAGTAGTTATTACATCTTCCAGGGACCATAAAGAACCCAGAAGGTAAATTGCAGTATTAAAGTAAGAAAGAAGCAGGGAAACAGGTTTAAATGTCAAGTTCTGCATGTGTATTTCAAACCAGCATTTATAAATTAGAAACAGATAGAAAGTATTCAACAAATGTCTGGGAAAGAGAAGCTCTAACCCTAGAGATAATTTGGGAAGGAGTTTCTAGTTCTCAGGGGTGATCCTCCCAGGCAGTTATGTTGAAAAATGACAACATCTTAAAGGGCCAAATCCTGATTTAACACGAGCAAGTTGTGGAATTTTTCTGTTGTTTAGACTGAGCAGAAAGGAGAGGCAGAGGAGTGGGTCTGTGCATTGCAGTGAGAGTATCTGTCAGTGGAGACTGACAACAGCCAGTGCTCCAGGGTCCTGCAGCATTGCTGCTGCCCATGCTCTTCCTACCCCTGTAAGATGGGCAAGAGGATGGGGCTCAGGCAGCACGTGGTTTTGTGGAACTCTTTTTGCCATCAAACAGGGAGCTGACCACCACAGGGGCTCTTGGAGTCATGGGAACATGATGGGAGCTGCTCAGCAGACAAGCAGAGTGAGGAAGTGAAGTTAGGCTGGCTGGAGAAAATGAAGAGGATTATGACAGTAGAGGGTTTTTCTCAAATTGTTTGAATAATTTCCTGCTAGCTCTGGGAAGGTTAAGTGAGCCTGTGCACAACAGTCTTTTCTAGTTCCAGGGGACCCATTTACTCAGGTTACAGACACACACACACAAAGATATATGTTTTTCTGTTAGAAAAATAAGGCAGGTTTATACTTTATGAGAAATTTATGCTTTCAGTGAGGGAATTTCCTCCCCCAGTTAAATTAGTATTTGAAAGTAAAAATGAGCTAAAAAATTTCAGTTAATAATGATTTTTGACAGATTTCCTTGGAAATCTAAAGAATTCTTACATATCATTGGCTTCTTAGAGCAAAGATATTAAGTAATATAAAAGGCTTGAAGAAACTAAACTTTTTCACTACTTTTTGGAATTGCCTGTTAGCAAAAGAATTCCTGGAATCATCAGCTTCTCTGCACTGTGATGTATTATTGCACAAAGAAGTCAGCAGGATTGGGTAGGCTCACTGGTCCAGAAAAGCTATTAGACAAAGATAGCTTGATTATACTTTTTGGCTTCAGTACACTTCTGAAAAATGTTGAAAACTGAAAAAAGTGGGATGTTTAGATTCTTTATGTGCATTTCTTAAAGGATACCAGGAGCTCTTGCTAACTTTTATCAACAGAGACAACTGGGAAGAGTGTGTAACAAAGATGCATGTGCTTGTGTGGGGTGTCCCATGAGTACATCAGACCAGAATTCAGGTACCTTGGTGCCTCCATGAACTGCCTACACAGTTGTTGAACCAGGGCTTGTCGTTGTCCCCAAAGGTGTTTTTGTTTCTTTGAGCTCCATTAGGTCTTGGTAACTGGTCACTGGAGAGCTGGTTGTAGCCCTGGGCTCTCATGTATCATCCTGTGTCCCACTTTTAAGGCCTCACCTGTCATCTTGTTCATTTCTGTCTGCTCTGCATCCTTGGCCCCTGTTTTCAGATGCCCCATTTCTCTGCATCATTAAGTGGGCACCGTTAATTTTTGCACGGAACAGCTCCTTCTATTATTATCCAAATCAAAGTTATGGTTGCACCACATGATTATACAAAGCTAAGCAAAACATAAAAAGCCGCCTAGTCATGAAAAAATTGCTGTAAAAGCTAAGCAAACTAAAATAATGCTCCAGGCAGGCTAGGGAGAAGCCAGAGAAAATAAGTGTCAGTCTGCAGGCTCTGCTGAGTTACCCTGAGGCTGGATGCTGCCAATGGCAATACCATGTTTACTGGGGTAAGGGGATGCAGACTTCTTAGCTCCCAGTACTCCCTTGCCTCTGGACATCTCTGTCAGGAGCCATTTCATGGCTGTTGGTCTTTAAAACCTGTATTTCTCAAGCTTTGCAACAAGAGATCTTCCTGGTTTATGTATTTAATGTTCAGCCCGGACTGTTACAGTGGTTTTGGTCAAGGAAGATCTGATCTTGTGCTTGTTGAAGTGGGAATTCCCATGGTAAAGTTTGTGTCTGTTGCCTCTTGTCCTGTCAGTGGACACCACTGAAAAAATTACTGTTCCCATCCTCCTGACACCCACCCTTTAAGTATTAATAAATGCTGATAAGATCCCCCCTCAGTATTCTCTTCTCTAGACTAGAAAGACCCAAATCCCTCAGCCTTTCTTCATACATGAGATGTTCTAGTCCCTCACTCATCTTCCTAGCCCTTTGCTGTACCCTCTCCAGCACTTCCCCGTCCTTACAAAGAAGACACAAAGAAGTCAGTATTGGCTGACTCCTTTTAAAAAGATGATAATATTAATTCTTACACATAATAGTGCAGTAGAGGTTCTCTTGTTTTAACTTAAAGCTCACCAGTCTTTACATGGGGATTAAGAATTGAGACCACTGCCTTTATTTGCGCAGTAAAGCTACTGAAAGACAAATGAGGAGCCTCTGTTCTGTCAAAAACTGCAGAGGCAAAGAGAAGCAAAGAAACTGCTCTGTGCTAGGGGAGTTGATCTTGCTTACTAGACAGGAGAAGTTATCTCAAGATACTCAATTTCAGTGTGTATGAAATCTATACCTGTTTTGAGGGCAGGAGGTGGGTTTGCCTCTGAATGTATGTGAAGAAATACTGCTTGCCAAGAAGTGCCTCCCAGCCCCTGTCATCCTCTGCTTCTGTTTCAGTGGAGTGATGCTCCCCATTTTGAACATATACAAAGATCAGAAGTATAAGATCAGATCTTTCTTGACCAAGATTAAGAAACTGAGTGATGCAATTATGGATACAGCCCCCTATGTAGAGAGAGGACTGTGTGAATATAAAAAATTGGGAACTTTTTACTTCAAAATGTATGTATATTCTTTAAAAAGAAGAGTAAGTTTTTTAGTTTAGGTAATCAAATATTTAGGTGGACCTAAAATAGCTGGCTGTTAGGAAAACCTGCTTTCGTTGAACTTAAACTCATTTTTCTTGTTGATGTGATTGCCCTCAGAAGATCAGTTCTGCCCAGCACTGATTTTACATCTGTCCATCTGCATCATTTCTTTAAGCCACCAGCCAAATTGAGGCCAACACATGTAGCATGAGCAGCAATGCATTTAATTCTGTTACTTAGTTTCCTTCATTTTCATATATTTGTAGCCCTCTGCAAGCATTCTATTTTCTAGATATTTCAGAGAAAATGTTATAAATCTGTCATGGGCTATTTGCAGAAAACAAATCTTGGGAAAGTAAGAGCACAAAGGGAGATATATCTACAAGAGGTGATATCCCAGCAGTAATGAATGGCCAAAGCCTGCTAACAACTATGAGGAATATTTTTTCATTTAAGCAATGGATGAGAGTATATAATCAAGCAAACCAGATCTCAATAAACAAGCAGCCAGTTAAAAGCCTCATAAACAATGCATGAATGAGAAAAAGATTGTTGTGGAGCAAACAATTAACTGGAGACTTAGCTGAAAAGTAGTTAATGACAAAGGCATAATAATAATGACTTCTAATGACAACAAAATCAGGAAAACAATACTGTCTCCTCATGAAAATAAATCATTCTGGCATTAAAACATTTAGGATTCATATTTTAATGCAGAAGTTTTAGAATAGAAGTCTGAGAGTCTAGCCTTGCAAGGCTATTTCTCTGTCTTTATGCTATATATTTTTTTTTTTTACATATTAATATATTTTTGTCCTCTGATTTTTCTGAGAACGAGTTCACTGGGCACTGTCAGCTCCTAATACATCTCATCTGAAGAAGGGGGATTTTATCAACTTACTTTTGTCTGGATCTTTGTTCTTTTAGTGCAGCCTCTCAGCCATTCATCTTTGTTCTCCCTTTTGTAAGACACAGAGTAGAAGGAACTTGGAACACTAGCCTTGGGAAACTCCTGAAAATCATCACCTAGAAATAAAAATAAGCAAGATGAGAAGTAAAAAATAAGATTGAATGTTAAGATTTTAGGAAAGATCGTAACACCTACTAACAGGGAGGGTCCACTGATATTTCTTCCCCAGGAGGGGGTGAGAGCCTGGCCCAGGGTGCCCAGAGAGGTGGGGGCAGCCCCATCCTTGGCAGTTT
>JAOEGS010000120.1:0-15261 GCA_025447755.1 Corythornis vintsioides
TTCTTTCTTTCTTTCTTTCTTTCTTTCTTTCTTTCTTTCTTCCTTCCTTCCTTCCTTCCTTCCTTCCTTCCTTCCTTTCCTTTCCTTTCTTTCTTCCTTTCTTCCTTTCTTCCTTTCTTTTCTTTCCTTTCTCTGTATAAGTTTAAAGAAAGGAACTGTGCAAAATGTATGATGTTGTGTAAGTTCTTCTAATTGACTTCAGGAAGTGTTATCTGGAATGGCAGTTGTGAGCACACAAACACAGCAGACTTATCTGTCTTATCTAATTACCAGACTATAAAGTTCTGCTGACATTTCCTTTTGATAAACACAATACACTCCTTGCTTTATCTATCTATATTAAAGAAACAATGTTCTCCTCAATCCAACCCCATGCATGCTTTCTACTAAAACAACATTATAAACCCCAAGACTAACAGAAATATCACCACAGCTTTAACAGTCCTGAATTAAAATGATAGCTTCTCAGATGAAAAACATTATCTAATGGTGGTAGGAAACCACTACAAATCTCAATGTTTAAAGTGTGAATAAGTACGAAACAGATTTGTCAAGTATTTATTAAACAAAAAGAGAGCTGGAAAAAGGAAACAAAGGGCAGCAATATTACAGGTATGCTTGCATTTATTCACTGCTGCTAATGTGTTTAACTATGTTCAGGAATGTAGAATCATAGAAGGATTTAGGCTGGAAAAGACCTTTAAAATCATCAAGTCCAACCATAAACCTACCATTGCCAATTCCACTATTAAACCATGTGCCTGAGTGTCACATCTGTATGTCTTTTATATTGTATATTGTTGTATATTATATGTCAGGGTTTTCCAATGAGGATTGCCACAGCTGGCTGGACTTCCAGAGCTCAGTTTTGCACATGTAAACCCAAAAAAGGGTTTGGGATAATTGTGGGAAGCAGGAATTTCCACACCAAGCTTTGATTCTGGAAGCCTGAAGGTAATGGATATAAAGGAAAGGAGGTGCTAAGCAATACCTGTGGCTGTTTGATCTCCCCTGTTGTCTTCTGCTGTGAATGAAGACAAGTGGGTGGGAAGGGGCAAGAGGCAGCAAGGGTTGTTGCAGGAAGAGGTAACACAGGGCATTGTTTTGCCTGGGGAACATCATTCTGGACAGCAGCAGGGAGCTAGAAGGGTCACAGAACCACGCTGGTGGGGGAAGGTGGGTGAGGAACCTCCTTGACAGCTCTGCCAGGGATGTGTTTGAGCTTGAGCTTGGTGGGGAGATGGAGGCTCTGACAGAAGACAGAACTGACAGAGGATCATTACAACACCTGTAGCACTGGAATCCCAGCTTGGAGGCCTCTGAGTTTCAATTTGCTCTGTGAGAATCAGACACAAGGGAGAGAGTCGTGGTGGTTGGGAATCCTTTGACACCTGCAAACACCTCACAGCCACTGTGTGCCCTTGTTCCTGTGATGAATTAACCAGGGAATATCAAAGACTAGAGGCTGCACAGCTATTCAGCAAAAGATATTGGATATTCAGTGCTTTTTAAACCTACATTTAGATTAAAGAAAGAAATGACAAGTAAAAAAGAAAAGCTGTGATACCACTCTGGGGTAAGCTGTAAACACACGTTGTGTAGATCAAATGTAGCCACCAAATTCTGGAGATGTTCCAAAGAAACCTTTGCTATCAGATAGAAAAGATACTAATTTCTGTCAAAAATGCTAAAGGAAGTGTTAATGATGAGAATAAACAACAGGTGCTGTGAGCAGCTGTTACTGATTAATGACTTGCCTTTTCTAAAATAAATTTTCTGTTGAGGGAATCAGAAATTTTCAGTAATGCTCCCCTGTCAGAAGTTTCAAGGAATGTTTTTTCATTTTGCTAATAAAGTGGTGCCCCATTATTTCTAAGAGAAAACAGATTCAAGAATCAAGCTAAATGAACATTTGATTTTCAGGCCATCAAGAGTTGAGGAAAATGCAAACTATAATGCATAAATGACTTTCTTTCCTTTCTTTCTTTCTGCCCATTTCCATCTTGTGTTCTCTCACTCATTTTTGTTTGGTTTGGGTTTTTTTTTCCCTCTTTCCAGCTCCCTCTTCCTGTTTACCTGTGGTATCTGGAGGTGGTGGTTCCAACACTGTGTGTATTTGGCCCTGAAGTTGTCTTTTTATGAACACATGAGTGATGATGAGGTTGAATGTTACAAGAAAGGCTGGCACTATGGCCATTTTTCAATGATGAAGTAATTTAAAAGTCATTGAGGACAGCTCAGTGAAAACATCTGCTCTGTGCCTTGGGGCCATGAGAGAAGCAAACAAAATAGTACGATGGAAAACAATATGGAAAAGACAGTAATATGTGTAATTATTTTTTATTTAATAATTTAATTTTTATATGCTTCTAAACCCACTTCAGAAACAATGGCAAGTACCATAACATCCCATTTTTTAGCACAAAAATGAAGGCACAGGGGCCATTACTCTGGCTCCTTTGAAGTCAGTAGCAGTGCTGGTACTGACTCCGATGGAGCTAGGATTCCTTACAAAAATCTAGGTCACCCAAGATTGCCTTTCCAGTAGTCTAGAGCCTCATCTCCCTGCATCCTAAAATGGACAGAGAGCCACAGTCAGTTCCCTTTGTGCATTTCAGATGGATTAGCTCCAAAGTGCAGAGAGTGGCAGTGAAGGTGGTGAGGCACATGGAAAGGCTTCCATGGCCTGATAAAATGTTGATGTTTCCTTACTGAAGAGTAGGTAAAGATGGAACATGACAAAACATTCCACTGGTTTCTGCTATTGGTTGCTGGTAATGACCAAAATGAGAAGACCTGAAACTACATCAGATTCACCAGTGGAATCTAGGGCCTGTGAACAACTTCAGTGTCATTTCAAGAGCTTAGCATGCTTCAGGAAAATGTTGTTGCTTACAACAATAGTGAGGATGTCTATATTAAAACATTAAATAACACAATACAAGTTTTAATATGCTGAAGCATAGCAAGAACATAGCTGGGACATGTCATGTGTTACATACTCTTCCAAGGCTAGTTGCTGTCCTTACTGTTCATTAAAAGACTTTGCCTCTTTCTTTTAAAGTGACTGAAACCATCACCAGAGACAAGATGCAGTATTGCATATCTGCCCAGGAGGTGGTGGAGTCCCCATCCCTGGAGGTGTTTAAGAACCGTGTGGCTGTGGTGCTGGGGGACATGGTTTAGGGACCCTGGCAGTGCAGGGGGAACGGTTGGACTCGATGATCTTAGAGGTCTCTTCCAGCCAAACGATTCTGTGATTATATTAAATAAACACAATGATTTGTTGTGGTTTAGAGACAGCTGAAGAGCTGAGATTTGCTTTCCTGTGGTTGAGGAGGTTTCAGAAGCTCTGACTTATCTTCATCTGATCTTGTTTTTGTCATTCCTCTGTAGATAATGTTAAAAATAGAGACATCATGCTACGACTTCCATGTACCAAGCTCCTTAATTATCTTTGCTCATATAAAGAAAACACAGCTATTTTGCAACAGAGCTATAACTGGGAAAGAATACAGCACTATTCTGTTCAGGACAAGTTACCTATGACAGCTTTGAAGAGAAAAGCAGATATAACTGTAAATATGAAGGGTAGAGGAGAAGGTTTTGGTTAGGTAAAGGTAATGGTCTTCAATGATATGGGTGACAATGTTCATTAGCTTATGGCCTATGAGGATAAATCAGACCCTGTTCTGCACTGTGCACAGGAGTACCTGCAGAATGTGGTTTGATTTTTTTTTTATTTATTTAAGTTTATTTTTATCATGCACCTACTGTATTTCCTATCTGTAGCCACATGAAAGACTTTTTTTCAGCTGACATGACTGAAACAAAAAGTGTCTCTACATTTAGATTTGCCATGTGTTATGAATGAGCCATTTTACAGTGGTTCCAAGAAAGCATCCTGGGCTCAAGCAGTTTCAGAGAACAAGAAGTGCTAACCCCAATGGATCTGTTTGGTTTTGCATGTTAGTCATCACCATCCCTGACTGCTTTAAAGATCTCCAAGACGTATTCCGTCTGTCCAAAGAAATCCATTCCACAGTTTTCAACATCCCTCTTTCCTCTTTAACAACCAGGATTTCAAATCCCTTTATCTGGAGACAAACAGAAAGAGTGTGCTTGTGGTGAATAATTTGAGCTGATATTCTTGCCAGCTGTTAAGGGACACATGCAAAAAAAAAAAAAAAAAAAAAAAAAAAAGAAAGAAAAAAAAAGTCAATGACATCTGGTCAGCATTGATATTTCCTAACAGAAGTATTTGGTTCAGGGTGGGGAAGGGGTGGTGGGGGTAAAGAGAAATACCATCTCCTTGCATCCTTTACCCCCTTTTGAAAAGTGAAAGTGATAACATTGACCACAGCAACTGGAACAAAAATTGCAACTTACATCATGGGGAAACAGTGACATTACATTAGCCCATATTACACAATGGTTGAGCAGTTGCTTTCACACACTAAGCTTTCAACTTTAACTTTTTTTTCCCCTTAAGCTACACAATGGATTTTTTTGCTGAGTTGGAAAATATCAGGAGACAGGCAGAAAGCCTTCCTTTTGTTCCTTCATCCTGCCCAGCACCTCATCATAAAGATTTTTTCCCTTCTGTTCTGTTTTGCTTTCCCAACTTCCTTTCCCCTTTTCACCCTCCCCCACTTCTTTTTTTTTTTTTTTTTTTGTCAAATAAATTGGCTAATTAACAACATTACTTCTTCCCACTAAGTTGTGGAACCACGTCCTTTAACCTTATGAAGATGGCAACACTGCATCCTGGGTTGTTCTTGGCAAGCAGACTTGTAAACTACCTTCTGAGTACTTTGCTTCAAGTGAAGCTTTTCTTGGCCTCAGACTGGGAGACAAGTTGACTTTAGTTCAGCAGTAACTTCATCTTGCTTCTTCTCTGTTGGGCCTTTCCACGGAAGCACACCCAGTTCAAGTCAGTAGATAATAGAAATCCCAGAATGGAAACATATAAAAAAAGTTGTTTCCTGGGGTCAACAAAGGACAGGAAAAGAGCCAACAATTACTTAAATAAATGGTATTCAGAGAAACAACAACAACAAAAAAAAACCCACAAAAAAAAAACCATCCCCCCCCTCAAAAAAAAATAGACATGCCTCTACAAATTGAGTTGAGTTACATATGACAGGAGAAATAGTTTAAAGCAACCCAGTGCTCATCCTGCTGAGGTTCAATATTGCTCGGAAAAGAAAATAAAATCCAAATAAAATTTGGAAAGCACTTACTCTTAGAAACTCATATTGTGACCCCCTTCTCACTTCATAATAATACTCTGCTCTCATGTAACACTTTTCATCCTCAGAGCAATAATGACTGCAGGGTGGGCATTTCCTGGGGAATAATGACTAGCTGAAAGTTAATGATTTTCTGGTGTACCTCAGACCAACAGCTCCTCCTGACTTGTCAGTGACTCTTCAAAATTAATCCCTACACTTCAGCTGTTACTGCTTATTAACATTAGGAATAGAATAGTGGTAGAATAATTGAGTTTTGTACTGTATAGTTATCTTAGAAGCAACACAGGAGGAAAGAAAGAGATTAATAGTGTGTTTAAACTGCAAGGGAAAGATGCAACATGAGGAATTCAGTATTTGCTGACTACTGACTACTATTTACAGTCAACATAGCAAAGATCAACCATATTAACAATCACTCTAGACATTTTTGGCTTCTTAGAGCAATCACAGGGAAACTGCAAGGGAGAATAGACAAGAAAATTTGCCCTGCTGGGAGTAAATGCTTTGCCTTCATATTCAGAATGCTCAAGGCAAAATCCATGCTTGGCCATACACAGAGGATCCGTGAATTCAGAGTGTGGGAAGCTGGTTGCTCCCCATCACTGGCTCAGCTGGCACAGGAAACTCTTCTGAGAGTTTCTTGGTTGGTAAAATGCAATGTTCTTTTGCAGAAATCTCTGTGAGGGCAGGAGATGGGAGTTGGGACACTGAGAAATCTGTGAGAACGGTGGGTCTGGCCCTTCTTGAGTGCCTGCATAAGGAAGGACATGTGAGGAGATGCTGTTTATTTGCTGTGCCTCCATTTTCCACTGTGCTTTGGTGTTGGAGACTGGCTGTGGGTGAGGTGATCTGATATGGTAGGCATAGAATCTTCATTAAAGGAAACTCTTCTACTACTCCCATAAAGACAAAACCCATAAGAATACATCACAGGATCAGCTGAGCCACTCAATTATATCTAATCTGCTTCATCCTAATTGTAATCTCAGCAATGTTAGTTCAAATAGGTAAGACATGTAAGGCCAAGTGAGATGAGGAATGCTTATGCCTCTAGTCTGCTATGGTACCACTTTTTTACCTTGGTAAGTCTTGTGGTTGAGATTCATGTATTGCAGAAGAGCAGTAAAAAGCTGTAGGTCCTTAGCTCAAAACATGACTTCACTGGCATGCTGGTTTGTTTTGGATTATGTGCAGACACTGTCACTGTCGTATTAGAAACACCTAGTGCACTCTGAAGCAACAACCAAGGATTGAAGGAAAAAATCCCCCTTGATCCTAGTATTTTGAATTACTTTAAATAAATAATTAAAAATGTGTTTAAATGCATAGAAATCAAGCAATAAAACTAAAAACAATACTTCAATTAGGGCAAGACTATAGTTATATATTTATCTAAATCTATATCTGTATCTCTCTCCAGACATCACCATATTCTGTTTCTATTAAATCCCTTAAGTATGTTTTGTTTTGCTTTGTTTGTTTTTAAGTTAGTGAAACAGAATAATTCCTTGTTATTTTTGAAATTGTCTTATCTCTAGAAAATTAATTTCTAAGGCATCTATCAACAGCTATTATCTTCCTCAGGACTCCTCTGTCTAGCATTTCTTTTCAGAGAAGGGTGCTTTCACAGTCAGGATTGGGGTCTGACACTCCTGGATCATAATTCTTACATTGACCAGAAATGAGGGCAAGATTTTGGGCGAATGGTTTTGCTCTTATGATCCCATATCCCAAAAGGGAATTGTCACACTTCTTGTGGTGCTGTGTATACATACCTGAACATTAACATGCCAGTTATTGTCTCCAAAACAAAGTAGAAATAGCAATGGCACCACTTCTATCAAGAACCAAGTGGCAACCTTACAGAGACTGCAAATAGAGAGATGCCTCAAAGAGCGCACAACACTCCCAGTGCAGTATAATCAGCACTTCAGGTGCAATGGCTTGGGAAGAAAAGTGTTGCATAATTAGGTGAGCATAAGTGGTGAGGTTCAGCAGTGAGTGGCAGTGAAAGCCTTTTGGATTCCTTTTTCTCTTGTTCTCTTTGCTCTCTTCGAGAGCAATCAGAACTATTTATTTAAATTGGTGATCTCACGTGGGTGAATTTCAATGTTATTGTCACTGGAGCAGCATCGAATTCTAGAGTGTCACAGGTCGACTGAACATGACAGCAGAGTTAGCAGGTGATCTGAAAGACAAGAAACACTTCTGCAGTAGAGTAGTGAAAATGCAGCTAGTCCCATCAGGAAGGTTGCCCAGAACTGTACTTAACTTTATAAGGATCATCCTCAACTGTGTGCTAACAACTGACTGAATATTAATCTCATTTACATGACTCATTCAACTATAAACACCTTTAGTCACCAGTGAAGGATAAGGTACTAACACAATAGTGGCATAGGGTGGGATTAAAATCACCTTTTCCAGAACCTTATACAAGAGCTAAACAAGCCTGAGGCACAAAGAGATTAATTCAGAAACACAGTTCCCCATTGCTGAGGAGGCACCAAACATCATCATTCACCTTTTGAGCTTCAGATCATGAGGTTCTTTGAATTCTCCCATTGCCACAGGAACTTTATGTTCTTGGGGGCAGGCACTTGCCTTCAGGTCAAGCTTACTGAACTTTAGAGACACCTACACTTTGCCTGAGTACCCTGACAGGGCTAATCTCCTGGTGTGTCTGGATCATACTTAATGCACCCCAAGAGTATTAAGACTGTTAAAAAGGGTGCCAAGTGTGGTGGAGCAGGTGCCTACTAAGCACACAAAGACAGACAAAAAAAGTGAGTGTAGAAGGATGAAGCGTATGATTTACAGCCATAATAGTTTGCTGATCAACTGGTGGCAGCAGAAGTGATGCAAATCATAGAGTGTTAGGGGTTGGAAGGGACACCTTGAGACCATCGAGTCCAACCCCCCTGCCAAAAGCAGGATCAACCAGGGCATGTTGCACAGGAACACATCCAGATGGGTTTTAAAAATTATCTTCCCAGCTGAGGATTTAGGAAATTCTGAGGGGAAGAAGGCAAATATACTCCTATATTGTCCACTCCACAGAGAATGCAGTTGAAGATGATGTCAATCATGCAAGTAACACATCACCCATAATCCCTGATGGTCAAGCTGATAGTCAAAATTAAGTTGAAAAATATTCTAATTCAAGGAGTGAGAAAACAAACCCTGTTTTACTTGATGGAAGTAAAGTCTGACCTATCCAAACCAGAAACAAACTCAGATAACTTCTGGGAAGTTCGTGTGGCAAGTTCTGAAGTATGAGAATGTGCTGCAAAAAAAAGCCTGACGGGGACAATTTGCCAGTAATCTGTGACTATATGATTGCTGTGAAAACTCAGGAACAAAACAGTTTTGCATAAGAAGCAAATTAAGCCTGACCTTGGAGAACCTCCCAAGCAAGTGAGGATTAGCACTGAGGCTATTTTGGGTCACAGAGGGTCTTCAACTGTAAGATATTTCCAATTTTTCTATTCTTCTTTTCCTCTTGATGCTTTCTGATCTTCAGCTGCAATACAGAGTGCCTGACATGGCAGTGAGGTCAGCTTCAGCAGGTAAGATCAAAGTCTGAAGGCAGAGGCAGCCCCACACTGTGCTCTCTGCCTAACTCTTTTTCATTAATGGAGGGACAGACCAACCATCGCTTCAATTCTTGGCACATAGGCAGTGGTGAAACGAAATCCTCCCATGCAGATTTTGGCAGAAACACGGGGGGATCTCTGCTCCTCGCTCTGGCCAGTCATCTTTTTGGTGATTGCAAGTAACAGAAAATCCCAGTGTGTGTGTGTGTGTAGAGAAGCCTGTGTTGTACAGTAGGTGGCTGGGGTCACGGAGCGTGTGCATGGCCCGAGTGGCAGTGTACGCCCGGAGCAATGTGCACTTACAATTAGTTGAATTTCACTGTGTTGGAGATGGAAGCTGACAGGCCACCACACAAAACCTCCCCGCAGCCAGACTCATGCTGAGATCCAGAGCGGAAAAGGATTTTAACTGAAAGGCTTTGAAGGCTTTAAATATGGAGGCAGTGAATTCATGCACTGTTTACCTTTGCAGTCCTGCCTTTGACTGTTTCATTTGGTTTTAATGAACTAGGTGGTCTCATGCAATTCCCAATTACTGAAAAACTTCAGTCCCCTAAACTCCATAGTTTATAAGTTATGAATATTCACTGAGGCTCATTGAAATTCCGAGGAGGGGACAATATTACAATATTTGGACAGAAGCTGCTGAAAAAAAGGGATATCCTCACAGAACTGTCTGTTATAGGGTGTAACAGCTTCTGAACAAATGTGTTGCTGGCTCCACTGAGGTACTGACTGAAATGGACCAGAGGTCTAAGCCACCGTAGAAATTGCTGTTTCCAACTGAAATGCCATTTTTTTGGCAGCCTATTTATTCCAGTATTGATCTAATCTCTGAAAAGATCAAATTATTCAGAGGAGGGTCAGAGACCTAATGGGTGCAATTCATGTTTCTACCTGCCCCTGAACATTTTGTTCTGGTTTGCATTCTAAGACATGAGGGCTGTTATATAACATACAGGTATGTTTTAGTTAACAGATCAATACTATATGAATGGCACTCCTCTTAATAGAATTCCTCACCCTTTTGTGAATCACAAACCTTATAACCCACATATACTGTGGAGATGGACTTATCCCACTTCTGCCCCTTCTCTTCCTTGCCTGTGTCAGCTCTTTATCCATGTCAGTAAAATTCATCTTGCACCTACCCTACTGGCAGACCTCTGAGTAAAGTGAGCTTGGATTAAACAGAGAAAGAATCCTAGGGAGTACAAGTCTACAAAAAAAAAAAGCCTAGCTAGCTCAGTTGTCATAACATGTAGCTCTCGTTTTCAGTCTTCTGACTACAGCCTGCTCAGGATGAAGTGGGACCAGTGTCTGTTAGAACATTACTTCTTCCTACAGCTTTCCAAATCGTTTCAGCTAGTGGGAAGGCAGCAGCTCTCTCAGATTTTGGAGATATCCTGAATATTCTAACTCTTCAGACTCTGAGCTACAAGGGAATTCAGTGTGCACAGACAGCTTAGGTATTGGCCATTGTTCATTAGTGTCCAGATTGAAGTTGCTAAAATTTTCCAGGTGCTCTTTTTTCTTGACAGCAATATGAGACACTAATGAAAATAGAAAAGGAATTTCCTCCATTCAGACACATCACTTATTTCCCTCCACTGCTAGAAAAATGGAGTGAGAGTACATGTGCTGGTGGGGGACTATTACCAGCCTTCCACACAGACTGCCTCCAGCCACGACCTGTCTGATAACAGAAAGGACACAGGAGCTCAGAAGGGCACCACAAGAGAGATCATCATGCCTTTTCTTTATCATCTTGAGGTGTTGCTTTCCCTCGTGCCTGGTTTGCCAAGCAACAGAGATGCTGAATGTGGGTGCTGAAAAGGACATTTGTGTATATGTGAAAGAGGAGCATACGGGGGAAGACAGTTGTACAAGTTGCAATTACAAAACTCAGGTTTCTCCTAATAATTTCAGATTTATTTTCTTACTTGTCCTTATCCCATGCACCTATGTCTCATAGCTGTAATATCAAACCATCTGTTCACTGGAGTGCAATGTTGGGAGCAGCTCACTCAGATGTCAGGAAATCCATGTGCAGCATGGATCCTTCGGACCTCACCCTCTTAGACTTCTGTGTGTATCCTTGAAAGGGGAAACAGATACTCACAAGGATGATTTTCTACTTGTCAAGGCTTCATTTCACAGCTTTGCCAGCAGTTCTGACACACTTCACTGCTTTTCCTCTTGTCTGCAGTGGCAGGCACAGATTTATCTTGTGGTAAACCTCACAGGGCAGACTTTAGAGCACCTACTGCTGCCCCAGTTAGGCAGACCACCTGGCATCTCTGATGTCCCATGGCAAAATCACTGTTCCCAGTAGGCATCTGAGGGACACAAGGTGTCTGTAGCTTAAAGAGTAATTGGAAGTCCCCCTCATAATAATATCTTCATAATACATTATGTCCTTGCATAGGGGATGTATCAGCTGCTCAGAGAAACACTGATAAAATTAATTATTAAAACTATCCTCTCTAGGATAGTCACTGTGTCAGGTTCCCCCTCATATGAGGTTGTTTCATTAAAAACTGAAATTCTCTGAAGATGTTATTGAAGTCCTTTGGACACGCACATATGTGAGTGAACCCAGATGCCCTTCCACCGACATCAGTAGAAATTTGACATAGACAACCTCGCTACTTTGCAGGTAGAATTGTAACTACAGCCCCTCAGGCCTTGGGCACTGGGCTTTGTAGCTTGATGGGTCCTTTCAGAGTCCCATGCTCGGACAGCCACCTTCCCATGGGGCCACCAACAAAAGATGTTACCCACCTGCAATGAACTGCAGGGCTGAAGTCTTACTTACCCACATCCTCCCCAAGAAATCAGTGTTCACAAGAGGTCTTTACCACTTCAGAGGTCACCCCTTTGGCCCCAGGTCTTTTGTTGGTTCAAAGAGCAGATGTAGTGCAGGCAACAGCAGTACCATCTTCCCCCAGCGTCCCCCAGCACTCACCTGGAGGGAGCAGCTGAACGAGAGGGGGAGGTGGTTCAGCCCTACTGCTTTTTCCATTCTTCAGTCTTTTAGCTGAGCTGGCCTTAAAAAAAGTACCAATTACTGCCACTTGTAGCAATGGCCTTGATGATGGGGAGAGCTGTCAGATGGGAAGTGGACTGACACAACCAGTTCATTTCACATAGGTCAGCAAACAGCCATCAGATTAAAATGATTTTTGTTCGCTATCGACCTGGGCTCGATTGGAACCAGTGACCCGGAGATGAAAGGCTCAGAAAGAAGGGTTTCTATTTTGTGTATGGTCACACATCACTTCTGCCTCCACCTCACTCATTTTCTTGTCCAAAACTCTTTCTTTTCTCTTTCTTTTCTCCACCCCAAAAATTATAAATCCATCCTCTACTCTTTTAATTGCAATGCACCATATGGGGATCTGTTGAGGTTTTGTTAAGGCTTCAGTAATCTATTAGTCATTCGCTTCTTTGTGTTACAAAAGATCTATCCTTCAAGAGGCATGTATTGATTTCAGCATTTCTGCAGCTTGTTTGAGTTTGGAGGGCACTTTGTGAAGTAAAGCAGAGCCTGGGTTGAAATCAACAATGATAGCAAAAGAGCATGAACAGTATCAGGAACGATCTTACAGAGAATTCAACATGCAAACTATATAAGGAAAAGTGAAATGAGTGGGAAAGGAGATGCACTGATAGCCCAGATCTCCTTCTTTTGGGGAAGAAAATAATGTTCTCTTGGCTCTGAAATGTCTCTACTATTTTTTTTAAACATATGCCACTCTTTAGTTCTGTCTTCTCACAGTCTTCTGTCTCATTTTTTGGTTCTTTGACTTTTTCTACAATATATAAATGAAGCTTCTAACCTTTTTTGTTTGTTTGGTGGTGTTTGTTTGTTTTAGGAAAAAGGACACATACTGGGAAGTTAGTATGCTTAACCTTTTTTTTTTTATTATTATTGTTAATATATTGTTCCAAACCTTCTCCATTTATCATTTGTTTGAGAGAACTCCCCCCTCATCTACACTTGTGGTGAAGCCCCACTGTAATAACAGGACCCTCAAGATTCTCTTGAATTAGGATCTTTGTTTCTTACTGATTTCACAAGATGCTCAGAAAACTTACTTTCTTTTTATCACGTGGATAACTTTTTCTTTCTCTGCAAGAGACAAAACAAAGATGTTTTGGGACCGGAGCAGAATTTTAGAGCTTAAAAAAACCAGTAGCAATAAACATGTGGGATTCTGTAATGGATGTCCTTGCCATGATCATGACATTAACACCCATTTTTTAAGGATGGCAAAGAATATATACATGAAAATGCTACATTCTCTCTTCTCCTAAATGAATAGTGCAAATATGGCAGCCCACTACTTAAATCAATGTAATTTTCAGGCATTCAGCACAAGGCATTTTCCTAGGACCATATTCGCCTGTAAAATTCATTATCTGTGATAAACTATTCATTTTGATTAAACCTGTAATCCATCCCCTAAAACACTGGTTATTATCATCCTTGGTACAGTTAGGCAGTATCATCATCATCCTCACCACCATAATTACCATATGAATTGCTGGTAATAACTGATTTTGTTGGGATAATTGCTCCTTTGTCATGTCTGCTGTTGCCATTTCCAGCACATGGGTGATGGTTGAAGACCAGGACAGGGCAGTAGTTAATTCCTCCAGACACTTGCATTTAGCTCCCAGAAGTGTGCAGACACCAGGCCTTGTTCTGAAGCTTTCAGCACTGAAAAGCTGGAGCTAGCTCACACTGATCTTTGGGTCTTTAGAGGGAGAATTGAGCCTTTTGAGAGTGAGCCTTTTTTATTCAGGTAGAAACCCTGAAAACATGGACCTCAGAAAAATCTTCCTGGAAGACACCTTTCAATAGATTTCAAGATCAATCCATAGCACTGCACCAAGGCAGGACCATCTTTACCTATGTGACATATTTCCCTTCCTGACACAGATCACTCCCAGTGACCCATCTGGGTGGTTTGATGTCACAATTGTCAAAAAACTTTCCTAATGTCTGAACGGGCTCATGAATTGGGGCTGTGGAGAGCAGGTTATTGTCTTCTTTCTTTAATGCCAGCCTTTCTCATATTTGAAGACTCTTATCCTGACACTTTTCTCAATGTGATCACCCAAAATTATTCAGCCTTCTCCCATCATCTTTGGGCTTCCTCCAATTTCTGTGCATTTGCTTCAACAGTGATACTCAAATTTACACAGAGAACCAATGGTGACCCAATTACTGTCATACACTGACAATATATAACATGCAAAATACAATATTTTACACAAAATACAATAATATACACATTGTTATAATAAAGAATATGAAAAAAGATATATTTCCTTATTTATATAAGAATATATATAAAATTATATATATATAATATATATATAAGAATATATATACACATATATAATATCCTTACGTTGATACAAGCCAAATTAATATAGCAGTGGCATTATTAATTAAGAAGATGCACTAACTGCAGTCTGGCCCAGTCCCAGCATGAGGCTGTGGCTTTACCAGTTGTTTTTCTTAGTCAGAGTGTTGTTTTGTCCTTGGAAAACTGCTAGGTTAAATCATGGTGCCTCTTTCCTTGGAGATTTCACTTCCATCATGAGAAGATTTTGAGCCTGGTTTGTCTAACTCAAATGAATTCCATAAATTGAATTGTTTCTGGTGAATTGTATAGCAATAGTTTTTTGCTGAGATATCTCAGGAAATGTATTTTTTGAGTGGTTTTTTGCCCATCTCTCATTTACACAGAGTATACAGACTGCATGACTTGATGGTGTGGTGGCTCTGTGATACTCTGCTTGTTCAGTGAGGTACCTGGACCATGGCAGCTGCAAACTGGAAGCTATGGCTAGAGGGATGCTAAGCCTTTGCTAGTGCAGGAGAAACCCCCTTTGATCCATGCAGCACTAACAGAAATGAATGGCTGCCAGAACAGAGTTTCCTTGTTTTTTAGTGGTGTGGAAAGAGTTTGTGCTTGCCTGGAGTGTGGGCAGAGGGAGCTTGTGTCAGCCTACACAGCCTTTTGCAGCCAAACCCTAAGAGAGTGATGCAGAGTCTAGGTATTTCTTTAATATGTTCTGATTCATTTCAGAAACTCTGGCCCCTGGAGCTTTTCTGAACTACTGGCCAACCAGTTGTTTCCCAGCTTGAGTGCAGTGGCCATCCAGGGAGCTGCTTTATGGCACAAGCTGCACTTCAGAGTGCATTCAGCTCAGGTGAATGTTTCCAGCACCTTGGGACTGGCAGAAATGTGAATGACTGTCATGAGTCTCTGATCCACAAAGCCTGCTGTGTTTCATAGATTCATAGATATTAGAGGTTGGAAGGGAGCTAGAAGATCATCTAGTCCAACCCCCCTGCCTGAGCAGGATCACCTAGACCAAGTCACCCAGGA